>MU223106.1:1599651-1648114 GCA_018584345.1 Thuja plicata | reverse complement strand
ATTAAATTTCATATGATTAATAATAATATAACATATATTATATTATTATTAATCAACATATATTATATGTATTCTAATGATCATATGACTGAAGCTACAAACATTAACACTCCCTCTTAGCTAGGGAAGATGATTAGACAGAATGTGTAGTGGTCTCCCATCTCAACATTTATGACCCTCACCATAGCTATACAAAACTTCAACACTCCTGTTATGCCCTACATCCTCGTCCCTACATTTTGTGTGCAAAATGTTGGGTCCCCCTTTGTTTTTTTGCTTTTTGGCTCTTGCCTTGTCTTCTTTGCGTTTGCTTCTTTGGTTTACTTCTCCGGGTTTTCTTTCCCGCAGTGTTGGTTTTGTTTTGTGTTTTTGTCCCTCGTGTCTCTGGGACTCGGTCCCAAAGTTGGTCATTTCCTTTTCCAGAGGCCAGATCATGGACTCTAGAATTCTCTGCCACGATGTCTTCTTTTCATAAAAGGGTGTGGTCACACAGAATCCCCAGGCCCGGAGTCTAGAAGTCTACATGTTTTGGAGTTTACAAAGAGAAGGGTAACTTGCTTTTCACCTTGGGTATAAATATAAATTATATGTCACTTTCACAGTTACTGCAATTAAAAACACTTAGAGTTTTTAGAGTGATTCCTTGGCAATTTGAAGTGTGATTAAGTGTCAATTACTCTAAGCTTAGTTGAGAATTATGAGTTAATTTTTGGTGCTGGTCGGTGATCATTCAAAGGTGGAAGCTTTTACAGAGCAGTCCTAAGTGCCTTTCTTTCCTTTCCCTTCCTTAAGTTTCCAGGTAGGTTCTCTGGTTCCACTTTGTCCATTCTGGTTTTGCTTCATTTTGGTTTGTGTTCTCGCCTTTTGCATCTTTTGTTTTGGTTTGCCACTCATTGGTGGGTTGGCTCTGCCAAAGGGTTGTCCACCCTCTACATAGTTCTAGATTAGTGTATAGATTGTGTTTTTGCCTTAGGGTTAGTCATGTAGGTGCTATGCAGGTTTGCAAAGGGCTCATGTGTACATTTTGTAAATAATGTATCTTTGTGTATATATGTCTCAACCTTCAATCCTTTGTAGTTTTTTTTGTTGTGCATATCCTTCAGCCCTGCTGTACTTAGTTGTATATTCTGTGTATCTATCTAGTCTCGCATCAAGCTTGTTGTGCTTCATCTGTATTTCATCCAAGTTTGCAAGCTCATTCTAGATGAAATACTGTTTGGTTGAAGCTCGGCTCTCGGCTGGTTTCAACCAGGCAATTTTCTCTCTCCCCCATCAATCGGTCTTTATGGTTCATTTAGGTTCCACCCATTCATTCAAGACTATCCAAGTGGCCTTTTATTTTCACACATTCAGATAGTTGGTGCCACCATCACCATAACTCCCCATTTATTGCATAGCCATGTGACACCCACGTGGGCCTAACAACTCACTTTTCGCTCACATCTTCCAATGGTTAGTTTTTCGGACCCCGAGTCCTTTGTCTTCATCCAAACCACATCTTAATTTTTTTAAGTATGCTGAAACCCTTGGGCCCGGATAGTGGTTAATTTCTCAAGTCTGCATTATATATATACCTTTTCAGGATTTTGGACCTAAACTAACTTTTTAGGCAAAGGCTGTGCCTTGGTAGTAAGATCTTTGGATCCTGGAGTATTATTTATCTATGAATTCTAATGGTTGCCTTGCCTTACAGGTTTTGAAAACAACATACCTTCACTATGTCTAAGGCTTCCGTATCTTCACCACCTAGGAGTCCGAAGATCCCCCCACGACGGTCACCAGGGCAGCTGTCAGATCCAAAATCGAGAGGGCCTTAGAGAAACTGCCCCTCAGCATGAAATATCTAAAGGAAAATGCTGTTGTGGGATCAAAGATTGAATCCCAAATCTAGTTGATCACCGACACCAGTGTCAGAATGTGGGCAGAGATGCAGGCCCTGGATAAGATAATGTTTATTCAACGACAGTCTGGGGATCCATTGGTGATCAGCGTCGGGGATTCTGGGATCCTGAAGGCCACTTGTTTCCCATTCTTAGTGCAAGACCCAGAGCTTATTTTCACCCTTGCGGCACATTACAACTCCTTCATTTGGGCCGTCATATTGTCCGCCCTGGTCCTGACCAGATATCCCACCCCCATGGTGTCTTTTGATGCCGCAACTTTTTGAGTAGGTTTGGGGATTCCCTAGTTTGATGAACCAACCATCATTACCAAATCTGATGCTTTGGGGCAATTTTAGCAGCTGGAGGTCATGGCCCGACAATATTTGAGCAACCATTGGCTCAAGACCCTAAAGAAGGACCCCAAAAGAATGAAATTAGAGATCCCCTGATCTAAGTTCAAAGAAAGTATCCAAATGGGGATTATAGCACTATGCCAGATCTTCGAGCAACCCCATGCCTGAGAGTTCTTAGGGTGGATGTACTACTTTTTTCTTGGCATCTCCATCGGAGAGCAATACTTTGATTGGGCCACCATAATTTCTAATCATGTAGACTCTCAGTTCCTTCAGGTGGCCCGAACCCAAAAATTATATATGACATCTTATGTTCTCTGGGCCTTAGCACAAAAATGACCTGTCACCAATGGGTTTCTCACATCAGGTGTACTTGGGATTGGCCCAGGTCAAAAGGCTCCCTGGGATTATTTCCCACAAATTCAATGGGAGGCTAGTTTCCCCAACTTCTGCCGGGTGAACGATACCTTCTTCTACTACAATCTGCTCATGCCTACCTAGGATGCTGGGTACCACCTCTCCAAGGAGGCAATGGATCTGGTTAGAATTTATGGCCATTACTACATCCAATTACAGAAACATACCTATATTCGAATAACCAGCTTCTCTGGGAAACCTTACTTGTTGCCCAAACATTATGGGAACAAAATAATCCTCTTGGAATATTGCAGACAAATGCTAGAATTGCATGCCTTATACACTGTAAAGAAGGTGGTGAATGTTCTATTCCCAATCACTTGTGGGAATTACGCGTGTAGTTTAGCTGCAGCCAAGGAAGCAGAGAATGAACTCAAGAGCCTAAACTTGGCAAAATTTTATCTAGCGCGAAAGAACTTTGATCCACTTGGAAAAATTGCAATAGCGCTTCGCTGGGCATTAGAGCCCCACCGATTTCACATGGAGGACTTCTGGGAAGATTTATAGGATGATGTTGAAGTCTGAAGTTGACATTTCATCTGGATGAAAATGGTGATGATGGAAAGGTTGAAGCTCCAAAAATTTCTGGATGACTTCTCGGACACTGGGCCCACAATAGATCCATAGTACAGGGCAAGGGGAGTTGATAAGATGGCCCTCCCACCGATAGATTGGAATGCCCAAGAGGGGCCTACCATTAAAGACATCACTCACAACATGGTCGAGCATAGCCATGAATACTTTAAGAGGGTATGCCCTATGAGCACTTGTAGAGTTGGCTTGACGGTACAAAAGCTGACTTCCAGGGCCGGAACCTCTTCACAGGGAGAGGATAAAGGAAAGAGAATAATGGGAACTCCAACCCTGCTTGAGACCCCCCACTAAAGAGCAACTAAAGCAGACACTGGTGGCCTCCTAGCAGATGAAGGATAAATTGATCACATGGTTGGCCACTCCGGTGCTCATGACCAGAATTGTCCGTCCTCCCTCTTCCCCTTCACTAGAAGCATTGATGGTCAGAGCAAAAGGAATGGGGGCGAAAGAGGAGTAGGAAGCCCTAAGGGATGCGGGGCCTCCTTTGGTTACCAGGTGAAATAAAATGCTCAATCCAAAGCCAAGGACAAAATTGAAACTTGGGATGCTGTACATCCCAGAAATATAAATCATTTCTTCCAACTCCCCAAAGCAGGAGAAAGAACTAGAGCACATCCACATCCCAAAAAATCCTCCCCCCCATAAATAATTTGATGATGTATTTAGAACTGATGAGTTTGGAAATTTGCAGGGAGACCTCATTCAGTCGGCAGGAGAAATTTCCGCACAGGAGGAAGCTCCAGAGCAGGAACCTGCACAGGAACAAGAAGCACAAATGGAAGAAGAAAAGGGGCCAAAATAGGTGAATACCTTTGGAGTCCCAAAAATACAAGTTATGGGAGTTTCAGGCCAACAGACGCAAAATGAACAAATGGTATCGGTTGGGGAAACTGGACCCACGGGAACAACCGTGACCTCAACTGTCATGTTCCAACTGCCACTCCCAAAGGTAACATTTTGGGAGGTAATCACTATGGCCCAAACATTGAATCTTGGCCTGTTGCCTCCCCCACTTCTAGAAGATGTACCAACAGAAGAGAACATCCCAGCAAAAAAGGTTGATGAAGAGCAGTGATGGGATGAAGAAGAGAACCCCGGGGCAACCAATGAGGATCCAAATATTGCCAAGGATACAAACAGCAGGGCAAAAGATGCATGTATCACCGGAGCAAATTTCACCGGTAAGTCAAAAGATATCAGGAAGGATCCAGAAGAAGCTCATACTATTGAAGGGGCACAACAAGATCCCAGGGATAAATCACATGAGCAAATTTTGGCTACAAAGCCACCCCTACTGCCATAGTGGTTGGTGGAATCTCAAAAGAGAAATGCCCCAACAACACCCAAAGCCCATCTTTCTTTGGCAGAGATGATGGCTTACACACAAAACCCGCCAAAGGCTAAGAAATCCCAGACAGTCCACACTCTTTAGATTGAGCTGGGCGGAGAAACAATCATAGTAATCGTGACACCTTCCCTAGATGTGGATGAGGAAATGACTAAAGCCAGAGATTACAATGTCACAGAGGTATCACTGGGGAAGAGAGGAAAATAGGGTGAATTGAACCTGTTGAAAGAAACAGCCAAGGTAGTGGAGGCTTGCTATGAGAAAGAGGCCCAAAAGTTCAAGGTAGAGAAGGAGAAAAATGCAAACCTCGTTGGAATCCTAACTAACCTGACCCAACCCATTAGTGTTATTCCTCCGGGGGCCTCTATGTCAGATGCGCCATGTACTCAAAGTGATATAGACTCATTACGGGCGATGAAGAGAAAGGCCCAAGAAGTTGATGAATGGGTTGCCTTACAGTTGGGAAATGTTTGACGTTTCCTGGTGTCTACACTCTCGAATCTATATGCGGCCCACCACGTCCTACACTAGGCCAAAACTACCATCACCATATGGGAGGGAGATATCGAGAATTATGAGGCATGGAAGGTTGAGTTAGAATAACTCGTCGACATCAGAGAGGAGATTGTCTCCGAGTTTGGAATTCTAGGAGAAGAATCATTTGGTTTTGTAAGGACCCAACACTCCATACTTGACCTCACATTGGGGGTAATCAACCAACTGGTGGGGATCCTATGTGATAAGGTCAATACAGTCTAATATTCTTTCAATTTATACAAGTCTTTTGTTTTGAAGGTCTCCAGAGCTGATCCGTTTAGCACCGACACATGCACGATGAAGGAATATGTTTTGGGGAAGTTTGATGAATTAGTGGAATCAAGGTATCAATCCTCGGAGGGGATAGGTGGAGCAGAAATGACATGAATAACTCACATGGTGCTCAAAGGTCACGATGCGGCAAAGATGGCTGAAGAATTTAAGGAAAATGTTCTGGACCTGGGAGAGCAGATTGAGGTGGCCAAGTACCGACAGGCTGGCCTTAGAGACATCGATGAAGATGGGATTTCCCATCTCCTCCAAAACTTCAATGACAACAAACAAAAATAGAGATTCTCTGGGAGCTGAAGAAAACTTTTAGAGAAGATGTTTTGTATTCTTTATCCCTTCGGAACACAAGTTCCTGGATCCCAGAATTCTGGATCCTACATTTTGGAGTCTTTAAGTGACCCGTATCCTGGTCCCCAAAGCCAACCGGTCACTTTCAAGGTAGTTAATAAAGGTTGTCAAAAGGTGGGTAACTGTAACAAGGCACATCGGATCGGCAAGAGGTTTTTTGACGGATGGTCTTCCCAAGGCACCGCTTTAACGTTACACTTGGCACATCGGAGACAAGGCACCGCTTTCCCATTTATGAGACATGTAGCCTTGATCCCCAGGGGATCAGATTTCTTCCTTCTCCTTTTTGGCTCTCTTCTTGAGGTTGATTCTTCCACTCCATCCTTATTGTCTTATTCTTCTGACATGTTAGGCCTTTTCCATCTCGAGGTCTCTTGTAGAGTGGTGCAGGTAGTATCGGCCACCAGATAATGTATTTTATTGTAGAGTGTAAAATAAGTTAGGGTTAGGGTTAGATCAAAAGATGTGTATAAATTTAATAAGTCTGATCTCATTCCAATGGTCGGTGAAGTTGAGGATTTTGTAGTCCATATTTAATAGCAATTTGGTTTTCTCAGTTCTTAGTTGCAGAGCTCAATACTCCATAGTTTCTAAGCTTTTAGTAGTTAGATGCTCTCTTGGAGCCACCATTGTATCATGCACCAGTGCTTGCTGGAAAAGATGTTAATGAAGAATGAAGAATTCTCTCAATGATGTTTTTGGCATTCTGTCTTATGGGTTAACGGTATTTTATGCTTTGTGTTCTTCATGTCCTTTACTCAGATACTTAAAGTAGATTAACGACCTCCTTTCCTTTGCTACTGATAAAATATGAACTGATGGTTGTATATTTCTTTGGTATTTAGTGTAGTGTGTTAGAGCATTGTTGATGTCTTGAACATTTAGTATAACTGTATCATCTTAAAATGGAAGCACTTCCATGTTAAGAACGTTTAGCCCTCCTTAGGGGATGTTTTTGACCACCATCATACTGTCCCCTCCTTTCTGCATCATCTCCTACTTCTATGCTTGTTTAGGACCCTGATTGGGCCTCTCCGAGAACCTTCTATCCCACCTGGCACTTTTTCTAGGGGCTTTGACCCCCTGGGTCAGGGTCAACCTTGACCCTGACCTGGGTCCCCCTTTCAAATCAGGAAACTTGTCGGCTACTGGGGCTCATCAAAAATTTAGTTTTCCCGCTTCCGGGTTGGCTATTTCAGGTTCCGAAGTGTTGATTCCTAAATTATATTTAATATAGGTCCTCTTCTAAGGGAATGGGTCTAATTGGAATTTAATTATCCTATGTCGACCTCCTTAGAAGATTGTGCCCTAGTTTCATATAAAAGGAAGCCTTTCTCTCTCATTTTCAAAAAAAGTCTTCCAAGTGCAAAAAAGCTCTAACCAAGATTTTGTCAAGAAGAAAAAAGTTCAAGCATCCATTGCTCTACATGTTTTCAAGCTTTCAAGGTGTTCAATTCTTCCTCTCAAGCATTCAAGTTCTCCATTGAAGATCAAGGATTCAAGCTTTCAAGCCTTTGAAGGGATTTGGTTCAAGTATTCAAGATTTATCATTCAAGCCCTAGATCTAGCCATCATGATGGTGTGATCTTCCTTCAAGATCCTTTTTTCATCCTCAAGACTCTTTCATCATTTCTTCAAGGTGGATTCCAAGCATACAATCATGAAGGTTTATGGTTTCTAAAGTCCATACTTTCATATTTTCATACTTGCTTACATTTGAATTACAATTGCATATCTATTTCAATATCATAGCTTCATTGTTAGATTTAATTCTACTACTTGCTAGCATTCTTATTTCAATTATTTATTTCAAGGTTAATTCCTAAATCAGGGTTTGACTAAGGCAAACCCCTCCCTCACAACAAACAAACCTCTTTTTCTTGTAGGTTAAGGTTCAGAACAACAGATTTGAGACCAGATTTGGATACCCTTTTCGACAAACTTTTGGGATCCGCAAACAGAGTCACTTTCAAATCTGTGCAAGTCAGGGTTGACATTATTGGGTTAGGGTTGACATTTGTGGGTCAAGGTAGAAATTTTTCATAAGATGACATTATAATGGAAAATGATTTCTGGGTTTTGTTCGTCTCTACATTTCCTTTTCAGATCATACTTTGGATTTTCTAGAAACTAAGTAGAGACCTCAGAAAACAACATTCTTTGATCTGTAATGTTTCAAGGTTAGTACTTTTCTATCATTCATTTCAATTCAAATCCTTAATCATTCTAAATCTATCACACATTTACATTCATTTTCACACACCCCACATTTCAAGAGGGAAACCTAGGATCTCCTTCTTTATTCCTATTTCCAATAGATTGATTCATTTATGCATTGATCTTTTTTGGGTTGATCAATTTGGATCCTTCCTTTGTTCATTTGAGAATAATGGGGAATATCTTACCTTTCCCTCCACTCTAAACATTAAATGTAAAGGTGATAAGTGATTTGAGTATCAAAATACTCTTATTCCATAAACAATCAATTTTCTCCTTTACATTTTGGTGAACCCGCGATAGACAACTCTTTCTTTTTGGTGTTAGATTTACATTTAATTTTACATCTTGCATGAGCATAGAAATAGATTTCTTTTTTCTTGCATTTATATTGAAAAATTCTTAAAAATCACAAAATTTCTTTAAAAATACAAAAACATTTACATTTTTCATTGTGTTCAACATGTATGATTTTTGTTTTGAATACTTTGATGAGGCTTTTGTTGCTAAAAATGATAGATCCCTTAATGAGGTACATGGAAGTGAGAATGCAAATGGTTCGAATGAGATCACCATGGATCACATTCCTATTTTATCCTCCTCTAAAATCTCTTCAATTGACCTTTACCATAGAAGTGAGTTAGGGATATATGTTACTTCTTCTCCTAATATATGTCTTTTCTATGAGCCCACTTTAGAATATAATTCTTCCCCCTATAGGGATCAAGATTTAGGCACTCCTACAATGTGCTTTATTGATAGGGAGGATAATCCTCCTATTTGGGATGAACCTTTGGATTTGGATGTTGATTACTCTCTTCCTCATGAAGCCATTGTGGATAACCTCCTATTTGGGATGAACCCTTGGATAAAGACATTGATTTATTCCCTTCTTGTGAAGATTATTTGATACAAGAGGGTGATTTCTTAATGAATGACATATTCATACATGATCATAAATCTTTTTCTAAAACACACTCTCCTTATGTAGACATGTTAGAGAAAGAAGATAACATTATTAATACAATACCTCTAATTGGGATTCCTTCTAGTGATGATGCATTAGCGGGGAAGGATATGAATTCCCTTAATTATCTCCCTCTTAGTGATGATCCTATGGAGAATCAAGCTCCTACCTCATCTTCTCCTAGGATGTATTCCTTTATTTTTCCTTTTTGTGAATCTATCGAACATACTAATGATGACATAGTGACTACCGAAGTTCCATTGAATCCTTTTGATATGGCTTCTTGTTATGGTCATAGTTATCATTTACTAGTTAAACAAGGATTCCATACTCAAGGATGTGCTAAGCATAAACAGGGAATTCAAATGCCCTTATAGAATGGGGGGCATGAGAATTATTACAGATTGGTATTTAATCCTCAACAACATAGAAATGATACCAACATCTCAAATAACATTTCAAAACATGATGACCCTATGAAGGAATTTGACCAAGAGGTCGTTCTACCTAAGCTCCTTTGTGTTAAGATAATTACTAAACTTAAACACAAAAAGAAACGTAGTCTATACTTGAAGATTCTTCCTTTTTGTTTTTATCATAGATTTCATGATCACTCTAATGAATATCAAGCTTTACATTATAAGATTAGGCAGCTCATTGATAGTGAAATTATTTATATATCATGTGGCAATGAGTTATATTTCAATTCTATTTTCTCTAAATAACATTTATGTTCCTATTATGGAACTCCATATTATGTAAACAATGTTAGCCTAATCTTTGGGGGCTCGTTGTCTTGCATAGTATTGCGAGTGATATAATAGGTCCCCTTTTCATCCTTGTCCCTACACTTGGGGGACAAGGATGCCATCTCCTTGTTTTTTGTCTTTCTGGGATCCACTTTCCCTTGGTTAAGCAGTATTTATCTATTATGTGATATCTAATCATACATGAAAATCTTGGTTTGCATTAAGGATCTATTTCTTTTATTATAACCTATTTCATTGTTTGACATTGGGTTTCCATGGTTGATAAATGTCTCACCTTGGAAACTAAATAGTGTACTATCCCTCGTAATGGTTACTTTTTCACTTCTTGCATGCTATCTCTTTTCTACAACAACATCTCTTGATATAAATTGATATATCCCTTGCCTTCACACCTGGGGGGCAAGGTATTTTCCTTCTTCCTCTATCTAAGGATCTACTTTCCTTAGCATAGTGGCATTTGTTTATCATATAACATTATTTCCTTATAAAGATTTATGTTTTGACTATGGATACCCTCTTATATGAGAGGTGATTGTCCTAGGTCATCACCTCTTCTTTATTTTTCAAACTACGCTTTTGATAAACTCTTTCCTTTGCTTTGGGTTAGAGTGTGACTCCTTCATTCTGAGATTCCTCTTCCTCTTCATTGTAGGGGGCTTGATGATTGAATCTTTGGTCCCTCTTTTCTTTCGAAGATGAAATTTTATCCTAGGCACTCCTCTCTGGTAGGGCTCTTGATGATAAGATCTCTTCCTCTTTGAGGATCATTTTTCCATAAGTGACATATCCATTTCATGAATATCTATGCTCTTAGATGTAAGGGTCAATACTCTTCGCTAAGATTATGGTATACATTGTTGTTAAGTTGGATATCTCCTTACCTTGTAAAGTAGGTATCCTTTCTTCTTCTTCCTTATCCTACCTAGTGGGTAGCCATGATAAGGAGGGGGGCATATATAGGGTCTCCCTTGTACTATAATTTACATTCATTTACATTTTGCAACATGCTAAATCCTTGGAAGGTAATGCACACAAGTTGCTAAATCCTGAAGAGACACGCATTTTTACTTTTATATTTGCTAAATCCTTGGAAGGTAACACACAAAAGTTGCTAAATCCTAAAGAGATACACACCCTTTTTATTTTTACAATATGTTAAATCCTTGAAAGGTAATGCACATAAGTTCCTAAATCCTGAATGGACAGGCATTTTTCATTCCATAGTGATACAAGAACGTGGATCTATGGATATTTTAAAAGTTGTCAGAAGACGCATTTAAAATTACAAGCATAGTTTATGGGTGAACCTATTGGGCTCTCCCTCCTTGGTGATTCATGGTAATGTGGGCATCTTACTAGGTGAGGTAATCACTTTCTCTTCTCTCTTTCTCTTTCATGCTAGTAGGATTAGATCATGAAGCTATGTTATCTATGGTGTTGTTCTTGTCTTGCTTATGAAGTTATGTATGTTTTCTATGAGTAATTTCTCTTTAATTTCCATATATTTATGCATGTATGTTGAGTTAGAATCCTTTGTCTAGGGGCTTATGTCCTTGACTTAGTGATGTTCTACCTCGTGGCGATCCACCAGAGTCTTTCTTCTAACTTTACCGCAAGCATGTTCGATTTACATACCTCTACTAAAGTGCGGGCTTAATGTATCATCTTAAAATGGAAGAACTTCCATGTTAAGAATGTTTAGCCTTCCTTAGGGTATTTTTTTGACCACCATCATACTGTCCCCTCCTTTCTGCATCATCTCCTACTTCTATACTTGTTTAGGACCCTGATTGGGCCTCTCCGGGCACCTTCTATCCCACCTGGCACTTTTTCCAGGGGTTCTGACCCCCTGGGTCAGGGTTGACCTCAACCTTGACTTAGGTTAGGGTCAACCTCAATGCTAACTTGGGTCCCCCTTTCAAATCAGGAAACTTGTTGGCTGCCGGGGCTCATCAAAAATTTAGTTTTCCCACTTTTGGGTCGCCTGTTTTGGGTTCTGAAGCGTTGATTCCTAAATTATATTTAATATAGGTCCTCTTATAGGGACATGGGTCTAATTGGAATTTAATTCTCCTATGTCAGCCTCCTTAGAATATTGTGCCCTAGTTTCATATAAAAGGAATCCTTTCTCTCTCATTTCAAAAAAAGTCTTCCAAGTGCAAAAAAGCTCTAACCAAGATTTTGTCAAGAAGCAAAAAATTCAAGCATCCATTGCTCTACATGTTTTCAAGCTCTCAAGGTGTTCAATTCTTCCTCTGAAGCATTCAACTTCTCCATTGAAGATCAAGGATTCAAGCTTTCAAGCCTTTGAAGGGATTTGGTTCAAGCATTCAAGATTTATCATTCAAGCCCTAGATCTAGCCATCATGGTGGTGTGATCTTCATTCAAGATCCTTTGTTCATCCTCAAGACTCTTTCATCATCTCTTCAAGGTGGATTCCAAGAATACAATCATGAAGGTTGATGGTTTCTAAATTCCATGCTTTCATATTTGCATACTTGCTTACATTTGAATTACAATTGCATATCTATTTCAATATCATAGCTTCATTGTTAGATTTAATTCTACTACTTTCTAGCATTCTTATTTCAATTATTGATTTCAAGGTTAATTCCTAAATTGGGGTTTGAATAAGGCAAACCCCTCCCCCACAACAAACAAACCTCTTTTTCGTGCAGGCATAGGTACAGAACAATAGATTTGAGACCAGATCTGGATACCCTGTTTGGCAAACTTTCAGGATCCGCGAATAGAGTCACTTTGAAATCTGTGCAGGCCAAGGTTGACATTATTGGGTTAGGGTGGACATTTGTGGGTCAAGTTAGACCTTTTTCATAAGACAACATCAGAATGGAAAATGATTTCTAGGTTTTGTTCATCTTTCCATTTCCTTTCCGGATCATACTTCAGATTTTCTAGAAACTAAGTACATACCTCAAAAAATAGCATTCTTTGATCTACAATGTTTCAAGGTTAGTACTTTTATATCATTCATTTCAATTCAAATCCTTAATCATTCTAAATCTATCACACATTTATATTTATTTTCACACACACCACATTTTAAGAGGGAAACCTAGGATCTCCTTTATTCTTATTTCCAATAGATTGATTCACTTATGCAATTGATCCTTTTTGGGTTGATCAATTTGGATCCTTCTTTTGTGCATTTAAGAATAAAAGGGGAATATCTTATCTTTCCTCCACTCTAAACATTAAATGTAAAGTTGATAAGTGATTTGAGTATCAAAACACTCTTATTCCATAAACAATCAATTTTCTCCTTTACAATAACTATAGGTAGATGAAATATTTCTAGCTCTGCAGTATTTTTTGAACTTTATTTGTTAAAATGAATGCACGCTTGCAGGAAACCCCACTTACTTCAATCCCTGGAGAGGATGAGTTGAAGATAACCATCTATCCCCCTCAAATAAAAATAGTCACATCCCCCAACCAAGCCCCGCACTGTTGAGACTCGAATCTCATGTGCTTGGAGGCCCGGGGAATCTTATTTCCTTGGACAACCTTTACAGGCGAAGTTGGCCGGTACCCTGGTACCCGGTGACAACTTACCTCTATTGGTAGACCTGGTCACTAAAGTTCTGTCAACTAAAACTGGTGCTAGAAGGAGGGCATGAACTCTTCCCCCTCTCAAGATTATGATTTTACACCTCCCAAGGGTTCTCCAAGCCATAGTTTTAGGAGTCAAGCCTTCAGTGGGATTGGGTCTTTCTCCCCAACAAGATTTGAAAGAATCCTTAGATCAGACCCTGACCCTAAAAGGTTTGTCAAACTCAAGCCTCCTGCTCAAAAGAAATGGACCCCAAAAATCACACTAGCCACCATCATCTGGGGGCCTAGCGTACCAAAGAATATCCCAAATTCCCAAACAATCCCAGGAATCAGTGTTCAACCTACTCAAAATTTAGCTCCCCAAATGGCTGCATATTTTAGAAATACTGTGTCCCCTATGGGAACCTTTTCGGGCATAACCAATGATTTACCCTCGCACCTAGAAAAGATTTTCCCATGATATGAACACCTAGGCTCATGAACTGAAAAGGAACAGTTGCAAGCATACAAAGATGCCATGAACCGACACCGGATCCAACATGAAGATGTTGTGACCCAGATGTTTTCCCTGTCCCTAGGACAGGGTGAACTAAACTGGTACCTTAACCTTCCTGCCAACTCCATCAATAGTTGGCATGACATGGAGGATGCCTTCTTGGCTGCCTTTCGCGTAAACATGGACCCAACTTAGACCTACAGCCAGTTCATTTCCATCAAAAAGGAACCAAATGAACCCCTTGCAACATTCAATCATTAGTTCTAGCGTGCCTTGAAGCGGTGCATGGGTCGTTTCATCCCATCCATAGAAGTAACTATACAGACATATCTCAATGCGATAGACCCCTTCGTTGCCACTCTCCTCTGGAAAACAACCACCCTAGGTGACCGGGATACTTTGGCAAAAGTTTACAACCTAGCCTTAGAACTGTCCTGTGGCCTCAACAAATCCCCGAGTGGGATTGGGCAGAGTACGCCATTCAACATGATCCCTGATGAAACTACATACACCAGGGGATATAACCCTAATTTGGTAGTTTGTGCCCCCGTGATGGCCATGAATCCCCCACCACCGCCGATAGACCAGCAGGCTCAGTACGTTTATCTGTCACAGAATCAAGCAATACCGGGTCTCGAATCTTTCCCTTGGAACTAGCCACAACAAAATTAAAAATAGAAAACACAACCATCCAGAGTGCATTTTTTCTAGTCATCTGTGGCTGGGGGATTGCCACCCTCGACTCTGAAAAATACTACTGCCTTTCCAAGGAATCAGCAACAACCGTCACATTGTGACATAAACACTCAATTGACTGTCGAGGTTGAGTCCCTCCGGTGAATGTTGTCCACCCTAACTGTGGACATGGGTCAACTGAAAGTAGGGTCTTACATACCCCAAAACTCCAATTCCCAAAGAGGGAAAATTTTCTCTGGCCAACAAAACAATAATGCTAGAGGAAGAAAATTCAACAACGGGCCTCGGCCCAACCAACTGCAATGGAACAATAATGCAAACAATAGAGGTCCACCTCCAAACCAAAATTCCAATCAAGGTGGTGCTGGACCATCCCATTCCACACCAGTCCTAGACTTCCAGCCCATGACCAATTGGTGTAGATTGCATGACACAGGCTCCCACAATGAGGTAATTCACGCCACGCTGGAGATGGTCATCGTGATCTCCCAACTGGATAGACAACAAGCATCTGAACCTACTCCCCCAAAGCCTCTTGTACAAGAGCCAACTCACGGTGCATTCACCTATGAGACTATCTTCTTCGGATCCACTGGAGAAGATGAAGAAGAATCTGAGTTGCATGGATTCTTTGATGAATCAATTTTGGCCTTTCAAGCCAGTGTCTTCATCAACCCATGGGATCCTTACAACACTCAGAGCCAGTCTGGTAAAGGACCAGTTTACACGCTGACACCTCCCAATGACACTCCTCCCCAGGACAATACAACTGGCTGACCTATCCCTCCAAAAGGTTCTAGCTCTAACCAAGCAAAAGACTCGGCTGAGGGAAGCCACCAATTCTTGGGAGGAAGATTTGACATCACAAAGGAGTTAGAAGAAACCACCACCTCCATGAACTTGATGGAGGTTTTACTAAACTATCTCGAGCAGAAGATGTCTCTTCTGAAGCTCTTGGAAAACCCAGAAGCTGTCGCCCGCCCACCGAAGACTGTCTCTTTTTAGGATGCTAATGCAACCGTATTCCAAGGAAATAATGAAGATCCTCCATTCCTACTAGGCCTGAATATACAAGGCAAAAATATACACAACTTCCTAGTAGATTCTGGAGCTTCGGGCAACATCATGCCCTTATCCATATGCCAGAAGCTTAGATTCTGACCCACCCCATCTAATGGTGCAGTAATCTAGTTGGATAAAACTGCTGTTAAAATGGTGGGTGAATTGAAGAATGTCCAGATACAGCTCATCTAAGACCCTAGAATAGCTAGCATAATCAATATCTAAGTGGTAGACATCCCAGAGACTTATAGAGTGTTATTAAGTTGGAATTGGTTTAAGTCCTTGAACGAATACTTTTCGATCGACTTTTCCCACTTATGGCTCCCCTGGGAAGGAGAATCAAACAAGATCCAAGTTGAAAGTGAGCCACAGATGAAATAGGCCCTTACCGAAGTTGGGAGGGTTAATGAGGTCTTATTCTCCGAGACTTCTCCAGGGGTGTACCAACCCCTTGAAATCTTAATGTTTGATTTCACCCCGGGAGAGAATCCCATAGTTCTACAGAGAACCCAAGACCTAGAAGAAAAGTTGAGGGTTGAGGTTAACTCTCAAGGTGCCACAGTGACCCCCACTACACTCTTGTGTGGCACTTGGTGTCAGGTACATTATCAGAAGCATTCAGAGCTAGAGTGTGAGGCTTATCTTTCCATCGGTACCCGACACATTGACACCTTCTGAAATAAAGAACATACAACTGATTCGTCGGAGCCCAGTATTCCCACTAGAAACACTACTTTAGTGCCATCTCTCCAGGGATCTCAATCCCAAACCCATCCAAAATCAAACCTCACCCATGCACAATCAGCACCAGAGGAAACTCCTCCCAAGTCTTCCAAAAGAAATCCAAAAACTACTCTTTTTCCCCAGCTCCAGACTACAAGCGACGACCTGTGGACCCTTAAGTTTGATGGGTCCCGATCCAAACATGGTTGTGGGGCCAAAGTATAATTAATCAACCTGTGAGTTAAATCCTTTCTTGCATCCTATAGGCTGCATTTCAATTGCACAAGCAACGTTACAGAGTATGAGGCTTTGGTCCTTGGAATCTTATTTGCATTAAGGAAAGGAATCACCCACCTCCGGGCTCTTGGTGATTCAGAGTTGATTGTCAAACAGGTCTGTAGTTAGTACACATGTCATGATAAGAGGTTGGATGCATACCACAATTGGGCATGGAGCCTTATTGAATATTTTTTTGCCTTCAGCATTGATCTTATTCCCTGGTGATGGAATTATGTCTCGGATGCCCTCGCTGTTTCTGCTAGCACACTTGAGCCCATGGCCAGCTCATGACACTGGAGATTTTCTTTTGAGATAATCCCCACCCCATCCATTCTAGATAATGTCACCCACTTTTAGGTTTTTGAGGACAATCAACATATCCTAGCCTTCATGGCCAATGTTGGTGTCTTCGAGGACCAGATAGTGGAGGAACGAGACCGTGATGATACTGGACAGGGTGATGAAGATGATGGGATCATGGACCTACCCACCAATACCACCCTGAAGAGGATGGTTGCACTTGAACGTATCTTTGACTCAAACTCTCGGGGCTAGGAAAATATATCATCCTCCTCTAAGGGAGGAAAATTTGAGAAAGTAAACATCGGCCAGCTCGGTGAAGAAAAGATGATACACATTGGTACTTCCTGCTCCCTTGAGGAGAAGGAAAATATTCTCACAGTTCTCTGAGAATACATAGCTGTGATCGCGTGGGGGTATGAGGATTTGAAAACATATGACACATCCATTATGACTCATACCATCCCAATGAAACCTGATGCTAAGCCTTTTTGGAAAAAGAAATGACTAGTGAACCCGCTAATCGAGCCTTTGATTCGTCAGGAGGTGGAAAAACTATTGTCAGCCTGGATAAGCTTTCCAATCTGGCATACTACGTGGGTTGGCAATTTGGTCCCTGTTATAAAAAAGAGCAGTAAAATTTATCTTTGCATGAATTTCCAAAATTTGGATAGAGCCTCCAAGAAGGACAATCACCCTCTCCCCTCATTGGATGAGGTGTTGTAGATAGTGAACGGGTCAAAAATGATGTGTTTCTTGGATGGATACTTTGGCTACAACCAAGTCATGGTTAAATATGAAGATAGAGACAAAATAGTGTTCACCACCAAGTGGGGAATGTTTGCATATTGGAGGATGCCCTTTGGCTTGATTAACGCAAGGGCCACATTTCAAAAGGCTATGGACATTGCATTTGAGGGCCTTGTGAACTAGTACATAATCATCTACATGGATGATTTGACCATCTTTTCCCAGGACAGACATGACCATTCCACCCACCTTACCCAAATTTGTGAGAGATGTCACTGGTACGAAATATCCCTCAACCCCAAGAAGTGCATATTTGGGGTCACTGAAGGGAAGTTTCTTAGGCAAATTATCTCTGAGAAGGGTATATCTATTGACCCTAAGAGAGTTGAAGCACTGCTAAATTTTCAAATGCCTAGAAGTAAGAAAGAGATGTAATCTTTCTTTGAAAAGATCAACTTTGTCTAGCGGTTCATCACTGGATTCGCTGAGATAGTAAAGCCACTCAATGAAATGATGAAAAAAGATACCATAATTGGGTGGAGTCCTAAAGAAAAGTGGGCATTCGCCCAAATCAAACAGACGATAACGAAGGCACCCGTCCTGGCTAGTCCAGACTACTCCCTCCCATTTTAAATTTACTCCTTTGCTTCGCCGCATTCTGCTGCGACAGTATTGACCCAAAAGGTCAAAGGGGAAGAATGACCAATCACATTTATGAGCTCCCCCTTCAAGAACGCTGAAGTCCAGTATTTTTCATTGGAAAAATATGCCTTTGCTCTTGTTCGTGCTGTGAAGAAATTTTGGCATTATATTCTCCGGAGCAAGGTGCATGCTATCATCCTAGACCAGGCTGTGAAGTCTCTGTTGATGCAGAGTGAGTTAGGTGAGAGACGGGGGAAATGGATGGCCATCCTCTAGGAATATGACTTAGAAATGCAACCCATGAAGATAGTTTGAGGCTAGGGACTAAGTTGAGGGATGGCTGAAGAGACTCCCCACATAGAATGTCAAATATACACAGTGGAGTCTATCACTCAAGACCCGTGGTACACCGATCTGGTGTACTTATTGTTAAACAAAAAATTCCTAGAGGGGTTACCTCCCAATAAATGTCATGCCCTATGGATGAAAAGCACCCACTTCATGATCAAAAACTCTGCGATTTACCACAGGAACTATGAGGGAGTGTACCTTCGGTGCATTGATAGGGACCAAGCTACAAAAATGATTGAAGAATTCCATGGGTAGTTTGGGACTAGGTATGGCTCAGCCAACGCCACCACCCATCAGATCCTTTGATCCAGATATTATTGACCCTACATATTTAAATATGTTTACACTCACATTCGGAGGTGCCTTACCTGCCAAACTGCGGTACATCGTGAGCGTAACCCGGCTATGCCTTTACAACCAGTCTTTGAGGCTAGGCCTTTTACCCAATAGGAATTTGACTTCATCGAGGAAATGAACCCTAACTCATCTACCAACCACTGGTACATCCTAATCACAATTGATTACTGCACCCGGTGGTCTGAAGCCATACCTTGCAAAAACAATACGATAGATGTGGTTATCAAATTCCTGGAAGAAAAAATCATCACAAGATTCAGAATTCCCTTCGCTATAGTGTGTGACAATGGTTTGAAATTTTATTTGATGCAACTACTTGAGTGGACCTATGACCGGAAGATGACTCTGAAGTTTTTCAGAAACTATTACCCCCAGGGGAATGGTGTTGCTGAATCAATGAACACAAATTTACTCGAAGTGATCAAACACATGTTAGAACAGAATCCCTGGGATTAGCACCAAAAGCTAAGATTCGCTCTTAGGGTGGATCAAATTCAAATTAAGGCCACCTTAGGAATGTCCCCATTCCATCTTTTTTACGGCTAGAACCCAGTGTTCCCAATCAACTTATAGATCCCAGTTTTGCAGTTCATGTAGGAATTTGGTAACGAGGATAATATTGTGGAGGTTCAGCTCCTGAATCTAGTGCGGATGGAGGTGGAATGAGATGCATCCCTTTAAAATTTTGCGCTTCACCAAGCAGTGGTAGAATGATGGTTTGACCATAGATCCCAGTACAAGGCCTTTGAAATTTTGGACTTAGTCCTTTTGTGGGACAAGGCCCGGGAAAAGAAAGGAAAGCACACCAAGTTCCAATGACTCTGGCTCGGACCATACCTAATCTCAGAGATCTACGGGGAAAATACCTATCACCTCAATACCATGACTAGAGAACCTATCTCATTTCCCATCAATAGACAGTTTCTCAAACATTACTTTGAATAAGGCCGGTTTGCCCAGAGTTGTATTTTATGTAAATTTTCTTGCTTGTAAATATTTCTTTCCCGGTGCCCCCATTTGGGGGTGCCTTGCTTTGTAAATAGTCTTGCTAGCCATCCTCTAGGACCACCCCTTTTTTTATTTTGTTTCATTTGAGGCTTGCTTCTATTTTCTCTGAGTTCCAGCATTTTGTTCCCCCTCTTGTAGGCTGGTATGCTTAGCATAACATCTGGTCTCTGGGATGGTGCCTCTACGGTGAACTTTTAATCTATTGTTAGCATGATGGAATTAGTCTGATATCCACAGTTATTTTGCAAGTTTGGTAGAAAATTATGAGTAATCTTCATTGAATTTATCCCTGAAAGTCTGGTAATCAGTGATAAAAAATAATTAAGGAACAAATAATCGGACACATCGAGGATAGATCGGTTGCACTAGTTGGTTGATCCCAGTCTGGACTTTTAAAGGTTCTTTCTGGATCCAGAGTTTTCCTTCCCCATTCAGCATATTAAGGTGGGTGGAAGGGTGAAAGAAGTACTGCCATTAAATTTATCCAAGCTTAAGCTTGATGGTGAAAGGAGTACTGCCCTCCCACCCAGAAATGAACAAAATAACAAGAAAAAAAAGAAATGGGACGAAACTCTGGTCTCCGGGAGAAACAAGAAAATTTGATGACTTCAGGGTTTGATACTTAGTGCCTCTTCTCTATTTCTCCCAAGGGTCATCATCTTGATTTCCTTCCAAAGCACACACTTCACCACTGATGAAAGGATCATAGATTAGATCGCATATGGCCATATTTTCTCAAATGTTTTGCTCTATGCAAGTAAGATGCTTTGAGTAACGATTTGTTCTAGTTTTGCTAGCCAGAGATTCCATGGTTCTCAAATGAGCTAAGACATTCCTCCCAAATAGTCTCCATTTGTTATTCCCTGCATCCCTGTCCCTACATTTTGTGTGCAAAATGTTGGATCCCCCTTTGTTTTTTTGCTTTTTGGCTCTTGCCTTGTCTTCTTTGCCTTTGCTTCTTTGGTTTCCTTCTCCAGGTTTTCTTTCCCACGGTGTTGGTTTTGTTTTGTGTTTTTGTCCCTTGCATCTATGGGACCCAGTCCTAGAGTTGGTCATTTCCTTTTCCAGAGGCTGGATCCCAGACTCTGGGATTCTCTGCCACAATGTCTTCTTTTCGTAAGTGGGTGTAGTCACATGAAATCCTCGGGCTTGGAGTTCGGAAGTCTACATGTTCTAGATTTTGTGGAGAGAAGGGTAACTTGCTTTTCACCTTGGGTATAAATAGAAATTATATGTCACTTTCACAATTACCATGATTAAAAACACTTAGAGTTTTCAGAGTGATTCCTTGGCAATTTGAAGTGCGATTAAGTCTGAATTACTCTGAGCTTAGAGGAGAATTATGAGTTAATTTTTGGTGCTGGTCGGTGATCATTCAAAGGTGGAATCTATTACAAAGTGGTCCTAAGTGCCTTTCTTTCCTTTCCCTTCCTTGGGTTTCTAGGTAGGTTCTTTGGTTCCGCTTTGTCCGTTCTGGTTTTGCTTTGTTTTGGTTTGTGTTCTCGCCTTTTGCGTCTTTTGTTTTGGTTCGCCACCCGTTGGTGGGTTGGCTCTGCCAGAGGGTTGTCCACCCTTTGTGCAGTTGTAGATTAGTGTATAGGTTGTATTTTTTCCTTAGGGTTAGTCATGTAGGTGCTGTGCAGGTTTGCAAAGGACTCATGTGTACATTTTGTAAATACTGTATCTTTGTGTATATATGTCTCAGCCTTAGGCCCTCTAGAATTTTTTTTTTTGTGCATATCTTTTGGCCTTGCTATACTTAGTTGTATATTTTGTGTGTATCTATATGGTCTCACATCAAGCTCACCGTGATTCATCTATATTTCATCCAAGTTTGCAAGCTCATTCTAGATAGAATACCGCCTGGTTGAAGCTCAGCTCTTGGCTAGTTTCAACCAGGCAATTTTCTCTCTCCCTCATCAATTGGCCTTTATGGTTCATTTATGTCCCATGCATGCATTCAAGACTATCTAAGTGGCCTTCACTTTTTGCACGTTTAGACAGTTGGCACCGCCGTCGCCATAACTCTCCATTTATTGCGTAGCCATGTGATGCCCACATGGGCCTGACAACCCACTTTTCGCTCACATCTTCCAACGGTTAGCTTTTCGAACCCTTAGTCCTTTGTCTTCATCTAACCCACATCTTACTTTCATTAAGTATGCTGAAACCCCCAGGCCCAAATAGTGGTTAATTTCTTAAGTCTGCATTATATATATATACCTTTTCAAGATTTTGGACCTGAACTAATTTTTCAGGCAAAAGACGTGCCTCGATGGTAAGATCTTTGGATCCCAGAGTATTATTTATCTATGAATTCTAATGGTCACCTTGCCTTACAGGTTTCCAAAATAATGTACCTTCACTATGTCTGAGGCTTCCGCATCTTCACCACCCAGGAGTCCTGAGCTTCCCTCCAAAGCGGTCACCAGGGTAGCTGTCAGATCAAAAATTGAGAGGGCCTTAGAGAAACTGCCTCTCAGCATGAACTATCTGAAGGAAAATAATATTGTGGGATCAAAGATTGAATTCTAAGTCCAGTTGATCATCGACACCAGTGTCAGAATGTGGGCAAAGATGCAGGCCCTGGCTAAGATAATGTTTATCCAACGACAGTCTAGGGATCCGTTGGCGATTAGCGTTGGGGATTCCAAGATCCTGAAGGCTGCTTGTTTCCCATGCTCAGTGCAGGCTCTAGAGATTATTCTCACCCTTATGGCACATTAAAAATCCTCTATCCTGGCCATCATGCTCGTCACCCTGGTCCTAACCAGATATCCCACCCCCATGGTGTCTCTCGATGCCGTAACTTTTTGGCCAGGTTTGGGGATTCCCCAGTTTGATGAACCAACTATCGTTAGCAGATCTGATGCTTTGGGGCAATTTTAGCAGCTGGAGGTCATGGCCCAATAATATTTGAACAACCATTGGCTCAAGACCCTAAAGAAGGATCCCAAAAGAATGAAATTAGAGATCCCCCGATCTGAGTTGAAAGAAAGTATCCAAATGGGGATTATAGCACTATGCCAGATCTTTGGGCAACCCCATGCCCAAGATTTCTCAGGGTGGATGTACTAATTTTTGCTTGGCATCTGCACTAGAGAGCAATACTTTGATTGGGCTACCATTATTTCTAATCATGTAGACTGTCAGTTCCTTCAGGTGGCCCAGACCCACAAATTCTATATGACATCTTATGTTCTCTGGGCCTTAGCACAACAAAAACCCATCACCAATGGGCTGATCACATCAAGTGTACTTGGGATCGGCCCAGGTCAAAAGGCTCCCTAGGATTATTTCCCACAAATTCAATGGGAGGCTAGTTTCCCCAGCTTCTGCCAGGTGAATGATGCCTTTGTCTACTACAATCTGCTCACGCCTACCTGAGATGCCAGGTACTGCCTCTCCAAGGAGGCAATGGATCTTGTCAAAAGTTATGGCCATTACTACATCCAATTCCAGCAACATACCTATATTTGGATAACCGGCTTCTCCAAGAAACCTTACTTGTTGCCCAAACATTGTGCGAACAAAATAATCCTCTTGGAATATTGCAGACAAATGATGGAATTGCACACCTTATACCTTGTAAAGAAGGTGGTGAATGTTCCATTCCCAATCACTTGTGGGAATTAATCATGCAATCTGGCCATAGCCAAGGAGGCGGACAGTGAACTCAAGAGGCTAAAATTGGCAGAATTTTATCTAGCGCAGAAGAACTTTGATCCGCTTGGCAAAATTGCAATGACGCTTCCCCTGGCATCAGAGCCCCATTGATTTCACATGGAGGAATTTTGGGAAGATTTCCAGGATGATGTTGAAGTTTGGAGCTGACATTTCATCCAGATGACCATGGGGATGATGGAAAGGTTGAAGCTCTAGAAATTTTTGGATGACTTCTCAGACACCGGGCCCACAATAGATCCCCAGTATAAGGCAAGGGGAGTTGATAAGATGGACCTCCCACCAGTAGATTGGAATTCCCAAGAGGGGCCTACCATTGAAGACATCACTTGCAATGTGGTCGAGCGTAGCCACAAATAATTTAAGAGGGTATGCCCCAGGAGCACCCATAGAGTTGGCCCGACACTACAGAAGCTGACTTCCAGGGCTGGAACCTCTTCACAAGGAGAGGATAAAGGAAAGAGAATAATGGGAACTCCAACCCTACATGAGACCCCCACACAATAGTAACTAAAGTAGATGCTGGCGGCCTCCCAACAGATGAAGGATAAATTGATCACATGGTTGGCCACTCTGGTGCTCATGACCAGACCTGTCCATCCTCCCTTTTCCCCTTCACTAGCAACATTGATGGTCAGAGAAATAGGAATGTGGGTGAAAGAGGATAAGGCAGCCCTAAGGGATGTGGGGCCTCCTTTGGTTACCAGGCAAAAGAAAAGGCTCAATACAAAGCCAAGGACAGAACTGGAACTTGGGATGCCGCACGTCCTAGAAATACAAATCATTTCTTCCAACTCCCTAGAGCTGAAGAAAGAACCAGAGTACATCCACATCCTAGAAAATCCTCCCCCCCATGAAGAATTTGATGATGTATTTAGAACTAATGAGTTTGGGAATTTGCAGGGAGACCTCTATAGTGGGTGAGAGAAATTACCGCGCAGGAGGAATCTCCAGAGCAGGAACCTGCGCGGAAGCACAAATGGAAGAAGAAAAGGGGCTGGAATAGGTGAATACCTCTGGAGTCCTGGAAATATAGGTTATGGGATTTTCAGGCCAACAGACGCAAAATGAACAAATGGCATCAGTTGGGGAAACTGGACCCATGGGAACAATCGTGACCTCAACCATCATGTTCCAGATGCCACTCTCAAAGGTAACATTTGGGGAGGTAATCACTATGGCCCAAACATTTAATCTTAGCCCATTGCCTCCCCCACTTCCAGAAGATGTACCGACAGAAGAGAATATCCCAGCAATAGAGGTTGATGAAGAGCAGTGACAGGATGAAGAAGAGAACCCCAGGGCAACCAATGAGGATCCAAATATTTCCAAGGATACAGACAGTGGGGTAAAAAACACAGGTATCACCAGAGAAAATGTCGCCAGTAAGTTAAAAGATACCGGGAAGGATCCAGAAGAAGCTCATAGTGTTGAAGGGGCACAACAAGATCCCAGGGAGAAATCACATGAGAAAATTTTGGCTGCAAAGCCACCCCTACCGCCATAGTGGTTGGTGGAATCTCGAAAGAGGAAGGCCCCAAAAACACCCAAATCCCATCTTTCTTTGGCAGAGATGATGGCTCAGGCGCAAAAAATTCCAAAGGCTAAGAAAGCCCAGATAGTCCACACTCTTCGGACTGAGCTGGGTGGAGAAATAGTAGCAGTAATCACAACACCTTCCCCAGATGTGGATGAGGCAATGGCTAAAGCTAGAGATTATGATGTCACAGAGGTGTCGCTGGGGAAGTGAGGAAAACAGGGTGAATTGAACTTATTGAAAGAAGCAGCCAAGGTAGTGGAGGCTCGCTACAAGAAAGAGGCCCAAAAGTTCAAGGTAGAGAAGGAGAAAAATGCAAACCTCATGGGAGTGCTGACTGAGCTGGCCTGGCCCATTAGTGTTATTCCTCCGAGGGCCTCTACGTTAGATGCACCACTTCCTCAAAGTGATATCGACTCATTACGGGTGATGAAGAGAAATGCCCAAGCGGTTGATGAATGGGTTTCCTTATAGTTGGGAAATGTCTGGCATTTCCTGGTGTCTACACTCTCAGATTTATATGCGGCCCTCCATGTCCTACACCAGGCCAAAAATACCATCACCATATGGGAGGGAGATGTCGAGTATTATGAGGCCTGGAAGGTTGAGTTAGAAGAACTCATTGGCATTGGAGAGGAGATTGTCTCTAAGTCTGGAATTATAGGAGAAGAATCATTTGATTTTGTAAGGACCCAACACTCCAGACTTGACCTCACATTGGGGGTAATCAAGCAACTGGTGGGGATCCTACATGATAAGGTCAATACAGTCCAATATTCTTTCAATTTATACAAGTCTTTTGTTTTGAAGGTCTTCGGAGCTGATCTGTTTAGCACTGACACATGCACGCCAGAGGAATATGTTTTGGGGAAGTTTGATGAATTAGTGGAATCAAGGTATCAATCCCCGGAGGGGATAGACAGAGCAAAAATGGCACAAAAAACTCACATGGTGCTCAAAGGTCATGATGCGGCAAAGATGGCCGAAGAATTTAAGGAAAATGTTCCAAACCTGGGAGAGCAGATTGAGGTGGCCAAGTACTACCAGGCTAGCCTTAGAGACATCAATGAAGATGGGATTTCCTGTCTCCTCTAGACCTTCAATGACAACAAACAACAATAGAGATTCTCTGGGAGCTAGAGAAAACTTTTAGAGAAGATGTTTTGTATTCTTTATCCCTTCGGAACACAAGTTCTCAGATCCCAGAATTCTGGATCCTACATTTTGTATTATTTAAGTGACCTGTATCCTAGTCCCCAAGGCCGACTGGTCACTTTCAAGGAAATTAATAAAGGTTGTCAGAAGGTGGGTAACCACAACAAGGCACATCGAATTGGCAAGAGGTTTTCTGACAGATGGTCTTCCCAATGCGCTGCTTTGATGTTACACCTGGCGCATCAGAGACAGGGTGCTGCTTTCCCATTTATGAGGCATGTAGCCTCGATCCCCAGGGGATCAAATTTCTTCCTTCTCCTTTCCAACTCTCTTCTCAAGGCTGATTCTTCCACTCCATCCTTCTTGTCTTATTCTTTTGACATGTCAGGCCTTTTTCGTCTCGAGGTCTCTTGTAGAGTGGTGCAAGTAGTACCAGCCACTGGATAATGTATTTTATTTTAAAGTGTAAAATAAGTTAGGGTTAGATCAAAAGATGTGTATAAATAATAAGTTCAACCTCATTCCAATGGTCGACAAAATTAAGGATTTTGTAGTCCATATTTAATGGCAATTTGGTTTTTTTAGTTCTTAGTTGCAGAGCTTAATGCTCCATAGTTTCTAAGCTTTCAGTAGTTAGATGCTGTCTTGGAGCCACCATTGTATCATGCACCAGTGCTTGCTAGAAGATATGTTAATGAAGAGGGAAGAATTCTCTCAATGATGTTGTTGGAATTCTGTCTCCTGGGTTAACAATATTTTATGCTTTGTGTTCTTCATGTCCTTTGCTCTGATACTTAAAGTAGATTAACGACCTCCTTTCCTTTGCTACTCATAAAATATGAACTTATGGTTGTATATTTCTTCAGTATTTAGTGTAGTGTGTTAGAGAATTATTGATATCTTGAACATTTAGTATAACTTTAGGTAGATGAAATATTTCTAACTCTGCAGTATCTTTTGAATTTTATTTGTTAAAATGAATGCGCGCTTGTAGGAAAACCCACTTACTTGAATCCCCAAAGAGGATGAGTTGAAGATAACCAGCTATCCCCATCAAACAAAAATAGTCACATCCCCCAACTGAGCCCCGCACCATTGAGACCTGACTCTCACATGCTTGGAGGCCCAGGGAATCTCATTTCCTGAGACAACCTTTATAGGCAAAGTTGGCTGGTACCCCGGTGCCCAGTGACAACTTACCTCTGTTGGTGGAACTGGTCACAAAGTCCCATCAACAACTCCCTCTTAGCTAGGGAGGATAAATGAATCTAATGTCAACCCTTATATGACACTTGACAACATAAATCATATGATGTAAGCAATAAAAGCATCATCCTCATGATGTAGTCAATAGAAACATAGTCTCAAGATGTGGATTGCCTCCATCGGCAATTATATCCAAAAGCTCCTCAAGTTTTAATGTGGATTATCTCAATCAGCAATTCTATCCACAATTTCTATCTATTATGATCTGTTTCAACCATCATAAGATGTCTATCATAATAGAATATTTACATAATTTGATATCACATTTGATATCTTGAGTAATTGCCTATTAGAATGTCAACACATGACATTCACCAAATACTCAGAGTATTGGCCTATCAGAACATCAACATATGATATTCACCAAGTACTCAATAAGGTATTGGACTACATAACATCAACACATGATATTCACCAAATACCTATCATATATCTATACAAACAACTCATAGACCGTCAATGACATCTAACACTTAGTTGTTGATTTACAAGATATATCTACGCAAACAACTTATAAACCATCAATTTAATGACATCTAACACTTAGTTGTTGGTTTACAAGATGTATCTATACAAACAACTCATAGACCACCAATTTAATGACATCTAACACTTAGTTGTTGCTTTACAAGATATATTTATGTAAACAACTCATAGACTGTCAATTTAATGACATCTAACACTTAGTTGTTGCTTTAATTCATCATGATTTGTTTCAACATTATAAATAATGTATATCATGATTTAAGTTATTTTAAGGTCGTCACCTTCCAATAAATTCTACAAATACAAGTGATAATCATTTAGAAGTCATCACTTCCTTATGATGTACACAGGAGGCAAGCCCATTAAAATCATATAGTCACACATATGGACTTTCAAACTCCCTCTGAATATCAATCATCTGATCTCCTCATCAATGATGCTTCTAATAGAGCATTAGAATCCATTTGAATCTGACATTAATTCTCCTTTTCCTGCAAGGGCATCCTCAGAAAAGATCAAGGCAAATAGCTTTTATAGTACATATAGAAATACAAATAAAAGAGATACTACAATGAGTAGATAAATGTAATATTCAAGGATAATAAATACTTATCTGTAGATCAACATCTTTGACATAAGTTGCTTCAATGAAGGTCCATTTACATCAAATCATAAAACACCTTCTTAGATTATTTGAGAGACATCTCCCACTAAGAATGGTTCAATTGGAAATGTAAAATTGGTTATTATTCTCCACCCACAATGTACAATTTTCACTCTTATATCATTGAACAATTCTCATGTCTTCTTATGAAATGACTTGATTTCTCCAAGAGATGTGACACTCAATAATTGATGCTTTATTTATAGAAAGATAAATCCTTCCTCGAATACATTCTTCATTGTTAATGCTTGACCACGACCATAACAAATTAATATATCTCTTTCATGAAAGCCACTTTCAGCAATTTCACATAGACTAGTACACAGTTCATCATACCTTTTGAACCCTATAATATCTCTCCAATCGCTCTAGTGGGATTCTTCAAAGTTTGTTTTTCACCAACATATCTGAAATTTAGAAAAATCCAATTGTGGATTTGTGAGATATGGTCCCTTTATTGAGATTGTATTTTCTGAGACAGTCACACATTCACCATCAATAAACTACTCTCTTACATTTGTAGTCTGGCTCTGATACCATGTTAAGTTCTTAGGATAGCTGCAAATCTAATAACACTCTATGTTGTTGTTTTTCAAATGCAACAATCTCTCTTTCATTTATATTGGGAATGAGGCTAGGAGAGACATGTCCTTTCATAAGACATGTCTATTCATTATTATTTATAAGAAAGGACATGCCTCTTCCCATTAATTATAATTTAATTAATCTTATAATGTCTCATCAATCAATTATTAATTAAGAATAATATAATAATTTAATATTGAATATTAAATTTCATATGACTAATAATAATATAACATATATTATATTATCATTAATCAACCTATATTATATGTATTCTAATGATCATACGACTGAAGCTACAAACATTAACAAACCTACCACCCTGATGTATGTGAATGCCTTATATTGTATGTAGTAGGCCCCAATGGCCCTCACTTTGGTGGCTGCTTCCTCTTTCATCCTCTTCGCAAAATCATCTTCAATGGATCGGATGATTGTGATGATGAAGGCATCATCGAGTATCCTATAGTTAGGACTTTCTTCTGACATGTTTGTCCTTTTCATCACCTATGGGTATACAATGTGGGGCCAGACATTTGGATCATTTATGTTTCCCCTCTTGGTGAGTCAAGGGTATTTTTCCTATGCTTCTAACAAGTACACCATGTAGGTACTCATATAGAATTTAGGATTGTGATTTACTACAATCAACTGTTCATCCAACCTGTCACTAATGATAATGCCCCAATCAAACCTAGACTTACAACCTCTGATCTTCTCTATTAGGAGGATCATCCAATTCTCTAGCTGGATTGACTAAGGTAATCCATATACCCAGCTTAGTAGTGTTATTGCTTCCTGGATATCATCTTTCATGTACCCCCTCCTGAGGTCTATCTTATCCAGTTTGTTTTTGGGGAGAGGTTGCTTGAGGTAGTTTTTATTGACAATGTCATATGCCTCTTCCCCTTTTTTGTTGAACCATCTGTTTCCTTTCTCGATGAAGAAATCATATAACTTGTCTATGCCTTTATGGAGGTGGAAGACCTCTTCTATGATATCTGGTCTAATGTCAAGTACCACCTATCCTTCTGTATTCTGGACCACCCTTTTATCTGAGATGTAGTGGTTCTCCAAGGTCATGATCAACTTAGATGATGTGATAGCCACTGGGTGGGCTGCTGCGTTGACTAGGCTTGACAGAATTAGTGAGGTGTAGTCCTCGAATCTACCAGCTAGTTAGGAACATCTTGTTGATGAAACGTAACTGATTAAATGATTGACTATATTAAGTTGAAGATGATGTAAGACATTAAATCAGTTAGTGGTTTGTATTGTCATTGATGTCAACTTGATATCATCTGTATGGTCATGCCAAAGACTTCAAAGAACCAATGGAATAAAGGTTATGCTTTTGGCAATGCATAAAAGTCTAGTATTCACTAAGTGACAGACTACACTGACGGAGTGCACACCATCGGTAAAGACAGAGATAAAAGTCACAGTGATGCTCGACAAGTAGAAGACAGTGTTGCCCAACGAAGTAGAATCACATGATGCTCGACGAGCTAAAAAAAATGTTTCCTGACGAGCAAGATCCAATGATGCCCGACGGACGAAGATCCCGAAGCTAACTGAAGCGACACCGACAAAACTGGCAGTTGTCACTGGCGATGAACTACAGAATTGACTGACAGAACAGAGAGATCAGAAAATGACAAAATATCTAGCTGGCAGAGCTAAATGATAGACTTAACTAGTTGTTTTATTTTTTATATTAAAACACAATTAAGTAAGTGATTTGTATAGTTGGCAAGAAGATAACTACAAGATAAATCAGGAGTTAAAGCCATAAATCAATTTGGCTGGATTGTTTTTCACGCCAAGAATCAAGAATTAAGAACCTAGAATTAAGGAAAATCATGTCTATTTAAGAGACAAGTATAATTCATTCTCTGTGTGGTCGATAAGCAATCAGATACACAGGGGAGTGAACTGATAGAAGATGTTGAAGAGAAACTGATGAAGGATTAAATTCATGCAGTCCTGATGAATCAAGCTAAGGGAGAGCTAAAGAATTTTGCAGACATCGACGGACTGAAAAACACAGCATCACAGAGCAGAAAGAGTTAAGTACAAAGGAATTGTATTGATACATTGGTCAGAAAGATATTGTGAGTAAATAGATCTGAAAATTTGCAATTAAGTTGCATTAGAAACAGGTCATTTTGTTCAGTTTAACCATTGAAGCAATAAGTCTCTTAATAGTCTTTTGTAATTGAGGTATATCCTAACAGATTACCAGAAGGTTGACTCATGATAGTAGCATCGGTCTCACCTAAAGCCTATTGACAGTCTAAGAAGGAGGCTGATTCAAGGATGGTAGTAATATTTGCATAAAGCCTATTGACAGTCATGAGACTGATTCAAGGATGGTAGTGTAGATGCCAGATACTTAGTGACAACCTATGTATTGAAAATCCTCTAACAAGGTCGCACTCAATAGTGTGTTTGTAACCTTTAACAGGGTTGGCTCCTAACATGGCTCACTTCAGAAGAGTGAAAATTTGGGGTACCGGTCCCAGTGGTTTTTCCCTTAACAGGGTTCCCACGTTAAAATCCTTGTGTTATGTGTATGGTTTATTACTTTAGTGTTTTACATTCTACATATACATTTATGTATTGACTAGTATACTCTGCACATTTACTGAGTATCGGTAAATACAGTTTACTGCTTATCGGTTATCAAGGAGAATAAGGATAGACAAGGTGAACCGACAGACAATTATTTGTTTCAAATATTTCAATGGCATGCATCTTGTTGGGACTTAATAATTTGAGAAGTATTGATTGGTGGATTAAAGTTTAAATTGGATAAATCTGAGGCCACTGATTCACCCTCCTCTCAGTTATTACTAACACTTGTCAGGAACTGATCCTAGTCTACGTTCCTGATGTCAGTATTGGTGATCTTGATATGATTGTTGCCAATCTTTGAATGGGGAGTTTTCCCCTTGTATAGGTACTTCATTAGTGAGGCAGCCTGTTTCTGAGGCATTCCTGCAAGGAATATGCAAGTATCAGTGTTTTATTTGAAGAAGAAACTAAAAAAAAAGGAAAGAACTGATTAATCTAGGAAAATAGAAGATAAAAGCTCTCTAAATAGCCAGAAATGCAGATTTTGCACTTTTGGCCTTTTCAGGATTTTAGACGCCGACAACTTGTTTAGAGTTTGAAAGGGCCAAAAGCACAAAAGAGAAGTTAGGGATGAAGAGTGAGACCAATCAGACTTTTCAGCGTGCATTAGTCTGAAAGAGTTCTTCAGAATCCAAAAGTCTGAATGAGATCTCAGACTCCGAAAGTCTAAAATCCACAAGGTAGACAACACCTATAGAGATTTGTACTGCTCAGCATTTTAGATGTCTCAAAGGTCTGAAATATTGAAAAGGCAGAATCTCTAAGGAGCACTTGGGTGACAAAGACCTGACTCAGTTTTCAGAGGCTAAAACATTGCGACAAAGGTCATGACAAAAGAAAAAAGAAAACCCGAAGGGGGGAAATATAGACAGTGCCAAGAACTGATGAGACAAGGGGAGGCCTCCCCCACAAGGCCAATGGTGCAAAGAAAAAACTCAAGGATTTGGGGGGGGGAGGTGCACTAAACCAAACAAACCCCAAAATGCAAAATAAAACCTAAACCTAATGGCAAAAAATAAAGAAAATGACGAGCGAACCTACCTCAAGAGCTAGGAGTGGAAGACGGGGGCAAGAGGCCGCTGATGCAAAGCAATCAACCAAGAGGAGAAAAATTGACAGAATGACAAAGTCACAAAGAGCTCAGAAGACGCTGGAGAACAAAACACAAAGTGAATATCATTTAGGGTCTTAAGCCCTTATATAGCCCATGGGGGGACATCAACACTTTTTGGTTTTTTGGCATCTGAAACACTAAAAAATATGAAGGTAGACACTTTCAACCTTTTGGGGGTTTTAGATGCTGAAAAAATAAGAAGGGTTAAGCTTCAGACTTTTGGCCATTTTAGAATTTCTAAGGATTTGAGGTCTTCTGAAATGTAGAAAGGGCGGAAAGGCCAAAAAAGTGTCTTGACTTTGTTCAACAGGCTGATAATGAGACCCATTTGTGAGGGAATGGGAAAGGGGGAAGACTCAAAAGACCAAAAGACACAAAATAAGGGGGGTCCCCATGGCCAAAGGACCAAAATGGGGTGTGTGTTGTGGACCCACAACAAATAGCCCTGACAAAAGGAAGAATGAACAAGGAATTTCTTCATCATCAAGACTCTTCCGGTTTGTAATTTTGTAATAGAACAAAATCCAAGAGGTGTATGAGTTAACGATCTTTCAATGACTTCCAACTCTGAAGTTTATTCTGGTCTCCCTAGTGTGTGTTCACGTGTGTTTATCCTTGACCTTTTATTGCGGTAACCTGAATGTTTGTCAGTTGTTCCCAACCTTTTCCATGTAGACTAGGGCTTCCCGAAAAGAGCTTTGCTACCAGTCAGGAGTTCATAGCCCCAAAATTTTTTTCCCTGAATCTTAAGTATAACCTTGCTGTATTGCTAGCCGGACGTTTATAGCCTTGATAGAGATTGTCATAGTCACCCTAGTGTCTGCTAGACTATAGCCTTTTCCTTGAGAGTTCTTATCTTTTTCTAGGTACATGAAATGTTTCCTGCTTGGATGTATGTTTATTCTATGCATTTAGGTCCATATTTTCTTCTCTGATTGATCCGAGTAGTGATTAGGCTATGCTACCCAGATTCCACACTCATGACCTCTTCGGGCCACTTTTCTTTTCATGTCTTCTTATTTTCTTTCTTCAGCTATTTCTCTTATTTTCTTTTGCTACTGGCTTTGCATTCATTCAGACTTGGGTTCTGGGATCGGTGGGTACTCGAATCCATGCACTAATACTGGTTGCAACTAACAAATGCTTGAGAAACCAATGTTCTTGAGTGCTGTTTATTAATGTGTTTTGGTGATTAGGATGATCGAGCTTTCAACCTCTTCCTTTCTGCCAATTATAGATGCCACCACTTTGTCTTTTGGAGTGTTCTCTATGCTGTATGTTGCCTTGGAGAGTTTTACTAAGAAATTTCTCTGCACCTATTTAGGAACCACTTGGAATGAATCCAAGACATACTTGACCCAAAGAAAAATGAGCCCCAACAAAAAGGAGGAACCACCATGGATGGAAGAAAGGGCGGGGATGACAAAGAAGAAAAGAAAACAAAGAAAGAAAAAAGGATTATGATACAAGGGATGGAAGGTAGTCCCACTTAGGATCCAAAATAATGTTTGAGAAATTTCCCATTGATTGGCAATGGGGTCAACTCTCCATCTAAAGTGTTGATTCTAAAAGTGTTCTCCCCCAAGATTTTTGATATCTGATAAGGGCTTGTCCATAATTTTTAGAATTTGGTGTGGGTGCCTAACTTTTCTTTTTCCTTAACCCACATGAGGACAAGGTTAGAGATACTAAAGGTTTTAATAGTGGCTCTCTTGTCAAACCACCTCTTGATGATGACCTGGTGATTTGACACATGCTTCAAGGCCAATGTTTGTTTCTCCTCCAGGTTAAGGAGATTCATGAGTCTGACTTGTACCCGATCTTCACCTCCCATGTACTGGTCCATAAATCTTAAAATTGAGATTTTCAAGTTCATAGGGAAGACTGGCCGCAAGCCATAAACCAATTGGTATGAGGATGTCCCCAGAGAATTCTTGATCCTCAACCGATCGGTCCATAGGGCATATTTCAGTTGTGTGTGCCAATCTCAGGGATTGTCATCTAGGAGATGTTTGATTACTATTGTCAATTTCTTTTTGCTAGACTCTGCTACTCTGTTGCATTATGGATAATAATTAGAGGAGAATTTGAGGATTACCTAGTTTTAGAATGCACATTATGTGAGCGAGGTGAAGGAGAAAGAGGGATCATTGTCACATACCATATAGAATGGCATTCCAAACCTAGTAATGATTCTCTCCTCTAAGAACTTGGTTACAACCTCTGTGGTGCAATTTCTTAGTGCTTGAGCCTCCATCCAACATGTACAGTAATTGGTGGCTATCATAATAACCTTGTGTCTAGCAGACAAAGGGGGGTTAATCATTCCAACAAAATCCAAGTCCTATTGGGCGAATGAATGTACCTCATATACCGGTTGTAGGGGCATTGCTGGGTTTCTCTCTTGGGTTACACTCATTTGGCAAGTGTGGCATGATCTCACATGCTCACCAATGCATTTGAATATTGTTGGCTAGAAATATCCCACTCTCAGGATTTGGTGAGCAGTTGTTTCAAACCAACCATGCCCTGTCCCATATTTGTCATGAAAATATTCTAGGACGTGTTTCACTTTCAACCTATCCAGACACCTAAGGTACAAACCCTCATAATTGCATTTATACAACTGGCCAATCTTTAGCATGTAGGAGCTACTTTTGATTTTTAGAGCTCTTCTCTGTGAACTATTCATCCCCTTTGGGCAGGGATTCTACAGGAGGTAGTAGACTATGTCTTGGTACCATATATCAGTAATCATACCCTGATCGGTTTAGGTCTAACACACTAGACCTTCTTCAACATCAGAGATCAACTTTATCAGGCCTTGGCCTCTCACTAATTTTATCAGCTGGATCTCTAGGTCAAACTCTTGGAGGATTTCCATCAATTTTCCTCTTTTCTCTCCCAACTCATTCTACATCAAAAGAGACTTTACAGCCATGTCAGGGACTATCCCAAAGACGTTGTTCCTCAAGATGTAGTGTCAGAATTTATTTACTTCTTTGACAAGGGAAGAAGACTGTTTATCCAAGTTGGGGTACCCGATCTCAACATCCTTGAAGGGGCAACTCATAAAGGCTATAGGACTTTCATCTTCACTGTCCTTCTTCTATGTTAGGATGCCTATGCATGAGTGTTTGAATGAAAAAGATTAGACCTTGAAGGGTATGGTATAGTCATGACTAATGAGGACTGGGACCATGGTGATGACACTTTTTATTTCCTCAAAATATTTCTTTACTTGGATAGTCCATTCAATCTTGGCATCCTTTTTGAGCATGTTGTTCAATGGCTTTACTATCTCTGTGAAGCCACTGATGAACTTCCTTATGAAGTTAATCTTCCCAAAGAAAGATTTCAAATCTTTGTGGTTGTGGGTTGGTGTCAAATTTAGGATAAATTCCACCCTTTTGGGGTCTATGACTATCCCATCCTCTAAAATGATGTGTCCCAATAGCTTCCCTTCAGGTACCCCAAACATGCATTTCTTGGGATTGAGAGAAATCCCATATCTCCTGCACCTTTGTAGACATTTTCTGATATCATCTATGTGGTCAGCTCTCTGTTTTGAAAATATTGTGAGGTTATCCATGTAAATGATAATTCACTTCCCAACCCTTTGAAAGCTATGTCCATTTCCCTTTGGAAAGTGGCTGCAACATTTATCAGACTGAAGGGCATCCGTCGGTAGGTGAAGGTTCCCCATTTTGTTGTAAATACCATTTTCAATCTGTCATCTTCCTGCACCATTACTTGATTGTATCCTGAGTAAGTTTCTAGGAAGGACATCATTTTGGATCCATTGACTATATGTAATACTTTGTTGAGAGATGAGAGTGGATAGTTGTCCTTTTGGGAGGATTTATTCAGGTTCCAGAAGTTCACACATAACCTGATCTCACCAGTATTCTTTCTTACTGTTACCAAGTTTGTGACCCATGTGGAATGTCAAATTGGAAAAATGATTCTGGCATCTAGTAACTTTTGGACTTCCTTTTGGATCAGGAGATCCATGGTAGGGTTCATGGGCCTTTAGCATTATCTAAAGGGTTTGGAGTCTAGTTTCAGAGGGATGTTGTGTACTATGACTGAGGTAGCATATGTCTTCAATTCTTCATAGCTCCAGGCTATAACATCTCAATATTCAATGAGGAGTTGGACCATTTTCTCATTTTCTTCTTTGGTAGCCACTTTTTTTATGTGAACCTCTCTTGGTTCTTCCTCTGTGCCAAGGTTGTATGTCTCACACTCTTTGCGATTGGGAGTTATGTCTAGGCGCCTCTTTATGGTAGTCCCATCACTATCTAAAATCCTTTCTAGCTCTACCATCCCCTTTGGTATAGAATTAGTCCTTAGGTTTATGATGCCATGGTCATCGAGATCCTCAGGGTTGACTGCTTCTTCTTCTTCCTTCCTTTCATCTATGATCTATTTTTTGAACACACAAGCGCACATGATGAACTCAAGGATGTGTTGATCATCTTGGAAGACTTGGAAATCAGTGATGTTATCTGGGATGGCTAGCGCTGCGATGAGTTCAACCGAAAACTTCTTTAGCTTGGACTTCTCCATTGGATGTAATGAAATAGAAGATACAACTAGGGTGTCAGTGATAACATTCTTTTTCTATGGGATGGATCAGATGTTGAAGGCTTCAAAGTCATTGATCAAATCCCATGCCCTATTTTGGTAGGCTGAGATCCTCTTATCGTTGCAAGAATACTTACTGTGGACTTTATTGATAACCTATTGTGAATATCCTTCCACTGTTAAGGCCTTTATTCCTTTCTCATGAGCCATGAGGAGTCCATGCATCAATGATCCATACTCTGCAACATTGTTAGTGCATCAAAATTGTAATCTGTATGCAACATAAAAAGACTTACCTCTAAGGTTTATGAGTTCAATCCCCGCACCTGCTCCTTGTTTATACTTAGAGTCATCGAAGCATAATTTCCATATTCATTTTTTCTTAGTGGGGCTGGACTTGGTGGGGACCTTCTTGGTGAAACCCATGGTTTTGGTCTTTTGTTCCTTCCCTTCATCACTATCTGAGGAAGTTGATTCTTCTTTCCTTGTCCTCTAGATACATCGGGTTCAGAGATTTTAACATCTTTAATGTTTCTATCCTCTAGTAACCCCTTGTAGGGTAGACATGCTCCATCATTCAAAGTGCTCCAATCATTAAGTATGTTTAGGGAAGGGCTTTTGTTGTCAGAGTCTAACTCACTATCCCGAATTTGGTTTGGAGTGTCTAGATTGACTGGGCTCTCTTCTCCTGGCAAGGTGTTTCTCTTATCTTCCACCTCAAAGATATCTTCTTCCATCACAGGTTCTTCCAGTACCTTCTTTGGTAAGGTGATCTGGGATAATATTCATGAAAATTCCTCCTGGGATTTAGGGCATGTGAACTCTGAATGGCTTGTTTAGTGTAATCGACAGTATCCTGGTAGTAACAAGTTGTTGGGATCGACATCCCGTCCCAGATGCCTTAGGCTTGTTGTAGTACTTTCAATAAAACTTCTAAAGATGTTGTCACCGATGGGTAACTCTAGGAGGCCCTGGATGGGACTATGGTCTGAATCTTCTCCCCCTTGGATTTGAAACATGAGGATGTCTTCCATCCAATAAGTACCTAAGTGAGTTTGTGTGAACATAAATTCATTAAGAGTATTATATTCTGTGATCATCTTTTTCAGTTTTGGTTCTACATCTATCTTGATCTAATTTTTCAATCCTCTCCATGGAAACCAGAGTTGAGTGAAATATGTAGACAACCATCCCCTTAGACATCTGGTCCATTCTCAGCTTAACAACATTCCATAGGTTTCAGGGCTGTCTACTATATGCACATCAATGTGCTCTTGTATCCTTAGATCTGTAACCAATTGAATATGTATGTCTTTGAGTATGCCAATTACTTTGACTTCAATTTTATCTAGTTGTATTACTACCTGGTTGGTTATTTGGGGCACCATCCCCAGTTTTTGACAAATTGACAAGGGCATGACATTGTATGACGCTTTGGAATCAATCAAGCAATTGTGTAAATTATTCCCAAACATCCACAAACTGAGTAGGAAATGTGGTACCTCCATCTTGTCTTTGAACATCGTGGGAAAAGCCTTAGAAGTGTTGACATTGGATGTGGGTGCTCTTGTACTGCTAGTTGATAGGCCTTGCTTTGAATGGTCCAAAGACTTTAAAAGGGCTTCCTTTTGAGATGGGAAACCTTGCAGTAGCTCAAACATAGATATGTTCACCTTGGTCTTCTTCAACTCTTTGACTGCACTATATTTTTCACTTGACCATGCTTCTCTCCTGTAACCAGAAAATGCATTTGGGGGAGGAGTTGTAGGAGCATTTTCCCCTTTAGGAGGCATGGGGTTGTTACTAGCCTGAGGATCTGGGGGAGTTGGTTATTTTCTAGGAGGTATACCATCAGTGAGAGGTTCTTTCCTACTTTGTAGATTATACAAATTCTGGTGATCATTTTGGAAGGCATGTACTTCAGAGTATTAAGGTTCATCCTCTTTCTGAAATGGGAACACAAACTCTTCTTCTCTTGCATATATATCTAAACCTTCTCCATTTCTACACTCGTAAGAATCAAACATCATGGCCTTGAACTGAACGGGTGGCTCATCGGGATTCTAAGTATGATGGTTGTAGGAGTTGCCTTTGTATCCTTCATGGCTTTGGTATGAGTTTGGAGCACTGAAAAAATTTGCTTCCAAAGCTTCATATGTGTTTGCATTATCCGTGGGGATGCTACCATTGTTTGGTCGGGTGTTCCATGACCTATTGGGCCTCTACTGCCTGAATGGTTTCTGTTGTGTATTGTTGTTGTTGTACATATTGAAACTATGATTTAGATTCTAAGGATAGGCATTTGAACCAGTAGATGTCCACTGGTATCCACCTTGGTTTTGGGATGGATTTAAATTCATCCTGGTGAGCTCACTTGTGAGTTGTGACAAGGTTTTCTTAACGACGTCTAGCTCAGAAGCCATGAGAGTATCAGGTTCATTTTTGGGCACAACTCTTTTCTCTACAAACACTGCCTTATGGGCTTCATAGCCTAGGTAGGTGATGGATGGTGGTAGGGATGTGAATGGTTGCAGCGGAATTGGATTCATTGATGGCATGTGGGTGGCTAGAGTTTGACTATTTTTTGGAAACAGATGTGGGCCAATAGTCTTGTTAGCGATGGGCATGGCTGCGAAGTTCCCTTCTTGCAGATCCATTTAATGTGTAAATGTAATGGCCTCATTGTACACTTTTTCCATTATGTCTCCATCTAGAGGGGGAAGTCTTCTTAGGAAAATTAAGGTGAAGGGGTCCAAAGATTTAAGATAAACTTGTATGATAGCTGCCTCTGGTATGTTGTAAGGAGCTTCCAACTTTTCATTCATTTTCTGAAAGTGATGGTTGAATATGGCAATGGGCTCCTTAGGATCTTTTCTTGTTGTAATGAATTGGTGGTGTATTGCAGTTGGATCCACGTATAATTTGAATTGGTTGAGAAATTTGGTTTCAAATTTATTCCATGCAGAGATAGATCCCCTTGGTAAATTAAGGTACCAATTGTACGCAAATTCTCCCAAAGTGTAAGGGAAAAGATGACAGACAACATCCTAGTGGGAAATCTCCTTGTGGTTACAAATTTATTTGAAGGCACATATGTGCTCTTCTACTATTCCTGATTCACCATATAAGAAACATGTACAAAAACTTTCCAGATTCTTGGTCAGTTCATGGAGCTGTCCAATGAAATTTAATGGTGAACTTTGTGCATTAGTGAAGAAAGCCATTAGATGAGGTTGTTGCAAATTTTGATTTTGCAAGTTCTAATTTTGATCTATGGCTATGGGAAAAATTGGGACAATAATTTATGATTTCTCTCCAAGTAGATTCTGTGACTCGATGGGATGATGAGAGTTGTCGTCTCTTGTTTTCCCTTTGTCGCTGCGAGGTCTATGATGGTGAGCAAGTTCAATGAACTTGCTTCTTTTTGGATATTATCTAAGCACTCGCTTGAACCACTCTAGAGAAAAGGATATGATGTTTTCCATATTTTCAGTCTTGAGGTCCTCCTTCTAATGCCACTTTTGTTGAGCATTGTTTTTACACAAGCCAACTTGCTAGGCTCTCGAAATTCAATTTCCTCTCTTGAAAGAATAATGAAGTTATTTCCAAGGTTCTCCGGGGTCAGGTCACAACCTGCTTGGTTACTCAGTTGAAGATAAATATGAATGTTCACAACGAGGCCTTTGCTGATATGTTCAAGACATCAAACTGCAAAACAATGTTTAGTACTATTTTTGGGATTTTCTTTTTTAACAAAATTTATGTTTAACTAAAAGTGCAATTTTGTATTTCAAGATGATTACTTTCAGATTTAAGACAGAATTCAAAGGAGCAAGGTAACAAGAAATAAAGCAAATTACTGAAATGAAATCCTATGGACATAAATTACTGTAAACCTTTCCTTGTAAATTGAATGATGGAAAGACTTGGAACAAACCCAAGAGGTATAAATCAAACAAAGTCGCAATTCTATACCCAATGGATGCAAGCGTTTGGAGAGAAGATGAATTCACTGGTACAAGAAATTCAAAATATATCAAATTGTGAAGCCACCAAGATGTGCGCACCCATGAGACAAATTTATCATTAAGCCCAATAGACGATACCTTCCATGCATTCATCACAACAAGGTAGATAGACAACAACAAACTCCAACTAAGGTAAACGTGAATTCAAAACACAACAAAACAAAAGGCTCTTTGAAAATAATGAACAATGTATGCACACATTCACCAATTTGCATATATGGAAGAAATTAACACACCACAAATGAAACACCAAATGTAGATCTTTATTGCATTAAGAATCCTACCTTATTACATTGATTTGATTACAATATATAGAGTTTTGATCTACAAACTTGGAATGTCAAAATTAGGGCATCAGAGAGTCTAAATTAATGAACACAAGCTAAGCTAAAACTTTGTTGAAAAGAAATAATTTTTAACTGGTACTAAATAGCTTGCATGGATTTTAAATCCATTTATAATCAATTTGTCCATGCAAGAGGGATCAAACTCATCAAGAAAAGAAAGAGAAATAAGATAGGGTTTCTTCTGAGATCTTGGAGTCTTCTTCTTGATTCTCGGAGTTCTTCCTTGGAATCTTTAGCTAGAGGTTCTTGTAGTGGGAATTGATAGGAGACCCTTGATGAAATGTAACTGATTGAATGTTTGATAATGTTAAGTTGAAGATGATGCAAGGCATTAAATCAGTTAACGGTTTGTATTGTCATTGATGTCAACTTGATATCATCTATATGATCATATACATAATGCCAAAGACTTTAGAGAATCAATGGAATAGAGATTATGCTTTTAGTAATGCATACAAGTTAAGTATTCACTAAGCGATAGACAACACTGATGGAGTGCACACCATCGGTAAAGGTAAATAAAAAGTCACAGTGATGCCCGATGAGTAGAAGACAGTGTTTCTCAATGAAGAAAAATCACAGTGTTGCCTGATGATTAAAATACAAGGATGCCCAATGGACGGAGATCCTGAAGCTAACTAGAGTCACACCGATAGAACTGATAGTTGTCACCGATGACTAACTGTAGAATTAACCGACAAAATAGAGAGTTCAAAAAATGACAAAATATCTAGCTGGTAGAGCTTAAGGATAGACTTAACTAGTTGTTTTATTTGTTTTATTCGACCAGAGTTAAGTAATTGATTTAAAGAAGATTTGTACAGTTGGTAAGAAGATAACTATGTGATAAATCAGGAGTTAAAGCTATAAATCAGATTGGCTGGATTGTTTTTCACTCCAAGAATCAAGAATTAAGGAATATCATGTCTATATAAGAGACAAGTATAATTCATTTCTGAAAGCAATCACATACATGGGAAGGGGAGTGAATAGAAAGAGGATGTTGAAGAGAAACTGATGAAGGATAAATTCATACAGTCCTGATCAATCAAGTTGAAGGAGAGATAAAGAATTCTGCAGACACCGACGAACAATGAAGCACAACATCACAGAGCAGAAAGTGTGGAGCACAAAGAATTGAATTGATACATTGATATGAGAGGTATTATACTTAAATAGATCTAAAAATCTGCAATTCAAGTTGCATTAGAAATAGGTCATTGTGTTTCAGTTTAACCATTGAAGCATTAAGTCTCTTAACAGAGCAGGACTTAACCGTCTTCTATAATTGAGTTATATTCTAACAGATTGCCAAAAAGGTTGATTCATGAAAGTAGCCTTGAAATTTCATAAAGCCTATTGACAGCCTAAGAAGAAGGTTGATTCAAGGATGGTAGCAAGATTTTCCTAAATCCTATTGACAGTCTAAGAAGGAGGCTGATTCAAGGATGGTAGCAAAATAGATGCTAGATACTAAGTGACAACCTCTATGTATAAAGTCCTCTAACAAGGTCACACCTAACAGTGTGTTTGTAACATTTAATAGGGTTGTCTCCTAAGAGGGCTCACTTCAGAAGAGTGAAAATTTGGCGTACCGGTCCTAGTGGTTTTTCCCTTAATAGGGTTTCCATGTTAAAATCCATGTGTTATGTGTGTATGGTTTATTACTTTACTATTTTACATTTCACATATGTATTTCTGGATTGATTGGTATACTCTGCATATTTATTGAGTATCAGTAAATGGTTTTACTGCTTATTAGTTATCAAGGAGAATAAGGATAGACAAGGTAACTGACAGACAGTTAATTATTATAAGTATTTCATGTCATGCATTTTGTAGGGACTTAATAATCTGAGGTTTATTGATTGGTGGTTAGTGATTAAAGGATAAATTTTTGAGGCTACTAATTCACCCCCCCTCTCAGTTATTACTAACAATTGGTGTCAGAGCTTGTGTGCTAGAAGGAAGATTTCAAAGACCTAAGTAAAGATCACAAGATGAACATACAAGATGTGCCCAAGTTGAACAAAGACAACTTTGCTTCATGGCAGAGTAGGATAAGACTCCACTTATCAGGTCTTAGTAATGATGTTACTCAATCTTAGATACTGAATATGTGTTACCTATAGGACCATTGACCGTAGATCAATTGAGAGAGAAGCATGAGCATAACTGCATGGTTATAGAGCTTTCTTCCTCTCTCTGATGCTGAATTTAAAGATGTCAAGGATTTCAAAACTTCAAAGAAAATGTGGGACAAACTGAAGCTTATACATGGAGGTGATACAAATGTTCTGAGAGCCAAGGCAGAAAGCTTTAGTGGAAATTTTGATGATTTCAGAATGAAAGAAGGAGAAAACATCACACAGTACAACACAAGAATAAAAGTAGTCAATGCTATACGAGGTGTTGGAGGTACACTTGAAGAGGAAACAATGGTAAGTAAAATATTAAGAACCTTATTGCCTGTATATGCTATTAGAGTTTCTTCTATTTAAGAAATGAGAGCAGTGGCAAACAATAAAGTTACTCTTGATAGTTTAATTGGTAGACTGATTTCATTTAAGAAGAATAACTTTGACAATAGTGTCTTACCAAGTCTAGAGTCTACATTTAAGTCTTCTATGAAAATAAGAAAATCCAATCATAGATGCTCATCTAGAAGGGACAATGAAAGTGAAAGTGAAGAAGAAGATCTAGATGAAATAGAAGCACTTATGGCCAGAAGAATACAAAGAGACAAAGGTAAATACAAAGGCAAGTTACCTTTTGTATGCTTTAATTGTAAAGAGATCAAACACTTTGCTGCAAGATGTCCTAACAGAAGGAAAGATGACAGAAGTAGTGATAGATCTTTTGAGAAGAAATCTGACAGAGGTGATAACAAATATTACAGAGGTTACCAATAATCAGAAAGAAAGGATACCCAAGACTACAAGGACAAAGGCAAGAAGGCTAGCTACCTGGCTTCTTGCAAAGATGAAGATACTAACACCAAACCTGATGATGACATCAAGATGGTATTTGTAGTTGTGAAAGATGATTCAGATGAAGATGAAAGGTATGAAGAAACTGCACTCATATCTAAGGTTAGTAAGAATGATATCTGGATTATAGATAGTGGCTACACTCACCATATGATGAGTGAAAAAGAAACATTTAACACTTTTGAATATTATAATGGTGGTACAGTAAGAATGGGAAATGATACACCTTGTCCAGTTGAAGGTAAAGGAAAAATAACGCTGAATAACCTGATTAAATGTGAAAATGCTTATTGGGTAAAATGATTGAATTATAATCTATTGAGTGTTTCTCAACTAAATAATTTAGGTCACAGAGTAGCATTTGAAAATAAGAAGGCAAAGATCTTCAATGAATCAGGAAAACTGATTGGTACCAGTGAACAGACTAAAGGTAACTTGTTCTATCTGAATGATACTAACACCACTTTCTTAATGACTAGAAACAAATACATATGGTTGTGGCACAAAATATTGTATTATGTGAATTTTGACAACATGATGAAAATAAGCAGAAGAAGAAGTGTAAGAGGCTTGCCGACGATGACAAAGCCAGACAACATCATGTGCAAAAATTGTCAAAAAGGTAAAATGACAAAGTCTAGTTTCAAAAGTAAAACCCATACATCTGATGATATTCTAGAATTAGTCCATACTGATTTATGTGGACCTATGAGGACAAAGAGCTATTATGGAGATAGATATTTTATTCTCTTTGTTGATGATTAGTCTAGAATGATGACAATCATGTTTCTAAAAGAAAAATCTGAAGCATTCAAGATGTTTAAATGGTATAAGGCTATGGTAGAGAAACAAAGTGGTAAGGATCTAAAATGTTTGAGTTCAGATAAAGGAGGAGAATTTATATTAGATAAATTTGCTAATTTCTGTAATGAGCATGGTATAAAAAGACAGGTTTCTTCACCAAGGACACCATGGCAAAATGGGATTGTTGAGAGAAGGAACAGATCAATAGTTGATTGTGCAAGAACATTGATGATAGAAAAGGACATCACCCAAATCTTCTAGAGGGAAGCTCTTAGCACTGCTGTTTATACACTTAACATAGTATAATTGAAGAAGGACACAAAGAAGACACCTTATGAGATATGGTATGGTAAAACACCCAATGTAAGTTACTCCAAAATATTTGGTAGTCAATGTTATGTCTTAAAGGATGATAGAAATGGAAAGCTTGATGCCAAAAGTGGTGAAGGTATTTTTCTGGGGTATTCTACCAAGAACAAAGCTTTTAAATGTCTGATCGAGGCTTCTAACAAAATAGTTGAAAGTGCAAATGTGAAGATTGATGAATTTGCAGAAAAGAATGAGTTGGAAAGCATAAAATAACTAGAAGACTACAACAAGTTTGTATATTGTGAAGAACCCATAACTCTACTTGAGCAACAATGCTTAATTCTAGAACAACAGAATGTTGCAACCGACGGTCAGAATGCTGTTACAGACAGTCAGGATAATTATCAAGATAATGTGCAAGGTAATGAAGATCAAGCTGATACATAAAGAGCTGTACATGTACTTGCAAGATATGTAAGAAGGAACCATCCAGAGGACCAAATCATAGGAGATAAGAAAGCTGGTACAAGGACAAGAAGTAAGTCTTTAAAATCAAATTGTTTAATTTGTGAGTTTGAGCCAAAATCTATCAATGCTGCACTATATAATGAAGAATGGATAAGTGCTATGAATGATGAGATTGAGTAGATTGAGAAGAACAAAACATGGTCACTTGTGCCAAGACCAGATGACAAGAATGTTATCGGTACTAAATGGATATTAGGGAACAAGATGAACGAGAATGGAGAAGTCACAAGGAATAAAGCAAGACTAGTATGCAAGGGGTATGCACAAGAGGAAGGTATAGACTGTGGAGAAACCTTTTCACTTGTTGCTAGGCTAGAAGGAGTAAGAATACTACTTGCTTATGTTGCATAGAAAGGACTCAAAGTATATCAAATGGATGTCAAGTCAACATTCGTAAATGAAATACTTGAAGAAGAGGTATACATTGAACAACCAAAAGGGTTTGTAGATCCAGACAAGAGGAACATGGTATGTAGACTTCACAAAGCCTTGTATGGATTAAAACAAGCTCCCAGAGCCTGGTATGAATGACTTCATTCCTATCTAATAAGTATTGGATTCATATTGACTAGTGAAAACAATAATCTTTATTTGAAAGAAGATACTGATGCTAACACTTTGATTGCTGAAATATTTTTTGATGACATCATATTTGGAGGCAATGATATACTATGTAAGTCATTTGATGATGAGATGAGAAAAGAGTTTGAGATGTCTATGTTTGGAGAGATCAAGTTCTTTCTTGGTCTACATATCATTCAACAAAGTGAAGGTATTTTCATTACACAGTCCAAATACATCAAAGAGGTCCGAAAAATATTCAAGATGGAAGATTCCAAACCAGTTGGAACACCAATGGCAACTAGATGCAAATTAACAAAGGAAGACAAGACAATAGAGGTAAATCAGACTTCGTATAGATCAATGATAGGAAAACTTATGTATGTTGTACACACTAGACCATATATTACACATGCAGTAGGAATTGTTGCCAAATTTTTTGCTAACCCCAGGGAATCACATATGACTGCTGTAAAAAGAATTCTAAGATATCTAAAGAATACTAAGGAATTTAGCTTATGGTATAGAAGAGAAGGAAAATTTGAACTAAAAGTGTTTACCGACGTAGATTGGGCTAGAAATCTTGATGACTGGAAGAGCACAAATGGAGGAGCATTCTTATGGGTGATAGACTTGTCACACGGAGTAGCAAGAAGCAAGGATATATCTCTTAGTCTACTGAAGAAGCAGAATATGTTGTTGCTACTGCAAACTGCTCAAATATTGTATGGATCAAATAGTTGCTAGAAGGTATGCATATGAAGATATCAAAACCAGTGATTATCTATTGTGATAACACCAGTGCAATAAAAATTTCTAAGAATCTAGTCATGCATGCAAAGACTAAACACATTGCAATCAAGTATCATTATTTAAGAGAACAAGTTCAAGAAAAAGAGGTGATACTTGAGTATGTGCAATCAAAAGAATAATTGGCTGATATCTTCACCAAGCCACTGCCCAAGGATACATTTGAGTACCTGAGAAAGAGACTAGGGGTCAAACCCTTGTCTACCAGTCAGTAAAAGACTGAAGGCTGTATCAACCTATATAGTATCAGAATATCATTGATGTTGATGCAAGTAAAAAGATGAACTTCAAAGCTACATCTATATACAGAAAGGTATATATCAGAACCGAGCACCAGAGCATATTGTTGTATTTCTGATGGATAAGGGAAATTCAAGGAATATATTATGGATAGAAGAAAAT
>MU223106.1:1542598-1589694 GCA_018584345.1 Thuja plicata | reverse complement strand
TATGCTTATGCATTGTTATTATCTCCATTCTTAGAGCTAGAATACATGTTTTCTCATCATTTAGCTTGTTTTAAATCAAATATTTCATGCTAGGTTGTTTATGTCACTGGTATTTAGCATAAATATGGGGGATTTTATATTATTTTGCTACACTCATCCTAGTTAGAAAAAAATAAGTCAAAGTTATGGTTTATATGCTCATTAACCCTTGTTTTTCACTAACAGAATGACTTATTGAAGTGTTGTGTTGCAGATAACAGGTGCACAAATATACACACACACAAATTGTGTGGTAATTTGATGAATCTCAACAATTATATTTAATATTGTATTAGAAATAGTATAGTGTGATAATATAGTATGTTTCCATCAATGCCAAAGGGAGAGATTGATGACATGTAACTGATTGAATGTTTGATAATGTTAAGTTGAAGATGATGCAAGGCATTAAATCAGTTAATAGTTTGTATTGTCATTGATGTCAACTTGATATCATCTGTATGGTCATGTACATAATGCCAAAGACTTCAGAGAATCAATGAAACATAGATTATGCTTTTAGCAATGTATAAAAGTCAAGTATTCACTAAGTGACAGACAACACCGACAGAGTGCACACGATCGGTAAAGGCAAAGAAAAAGTCACAGTGATGCCCGATGAGCAGAAGATAGTGTTGCCCGAAGAAGCAAAATCATAGTGTTGTCCGACGAGTAAAATCCAAGGATGCCCAATGGACAAAGATCCCAAAGCTAACTGGAGTCACATCGACGAAACTGACAGTTCTCACCGAAGACTAATTACAGAATTGACTGACAGAACAGAGAGTTTAGAAAATGACAAAATATCTTGCTGGCAGAGCTTAAGGATAGACTTAACTAGTTGTTTTATTTGTTTTATTCAACCAGAGTTAAGTAATTTATTTAAATAATATTTGTACAATTGGAAAGGAGATAACTATGAGATAAATCAGGAGTTAAAGCTATAAATTAGATTGGCTAGATTGTTTTTCATGCCAAGAATAAAAAATTAAGGAATATCATGTCTATATAAGAGAAGCATAATTCATTTCTGAAAGAAATCACATACATGGGAAGGGGAGTGAATAGAAAGAGGATGCTGAAGAGAAAATGATGAAGGATAACTTCATACAGTCCTGATCAATCAAGCTGAAGGAGAGCTAAAGAATTCTATAGACACTGACTAACAGTGAAGCACAACATCACAGAGCAGAAAGTGTGGAGCACAAAGAATTGAATTGATACATTGATCAGAGAGGTATTGTACTTAAATAGATCTGAAAATCTGCAATTCAAGTTACATTAGAAACAGGTCATTATGTTTCAGTTTAACCATTGAAGCATCAAGTCTCTTAACAGACCAAGACTTAACCATCTTCTATAATTGAGGTATATCCTAATAGATTGCCAAAAAGGTTGATTCATGAAAGTAGCATTGAAATTGCATAAAGCCTATTGATAGCCTAAGAAGAAGGTTGATTCAAGGAAGGTAGCAAGATTTTCCTAAAGCCTATTGATAGTCTAAGAAGGAGGCTGATTCAAGGATGGTAGCAAAATAGATGCCAGATACTAAGTGACAACCTCTATTTATAAAATCCTCTAACAAGGTCACACCTAACAGTGTGTTTGTAACCTTTAATAGGGTTGGCTCCTAATAGGGCTCACTTCAGAAGAGTGAAAATTTAGGGTACCGGTCCTAGTGGTTTTTCCCATAACAGGGTTTCCACATTAAAATCCATGTGTTATGTGTGTATGGTTTATTACTTTACTATTTTATATTTCACATATGCATTTCTAGATTGATTGGTATACTCTGCATATTTACTGAGTATCAGTAAATAGTTTTATTGCTTATCGGTTATCAAGGAGAATAAGGACATACAAGGTAAATTGACATATAGTTAATTATTATAAGTATTTCATGGCATGCATCTTGTAGGGACTTAATAATCTGAGGTTTGTTGATTGGTGGTTAGTGATTAAAGGATAAATTTTTGAGGCCACTGATTCACCCCCCCTCTCAATTATTACTAACAACCCTTAGTCCTTCAAAAAAAACTCAAGTTAATCATCAATATGATCTGGAGTTCAACATCCATGCAAAAAGGTGATCTCGCTGGAAACACTCAGAATTTTGGCACTCGACCTCTACTCCGAAGTTTTTTAAGTGCCCAAAATTTGCTAAGTGTCAAACCAAACGTGAAGGTCTGAAAGTTTCATCCCTCTCGGAGGCCAAAATGATGAAAAAGATGAAAGGCTAAAATATTTGGAAGGCTGAAAGGCCAAAAAGGCTGAAAATTGCATTTCCTAAGGGGGTCGAAAGGCTGAAAGACTGAAACCTTCAATTGGAGAAAATTTGCTAAGTATTGAGACTATCCTCCCAAAAATGCTTAATGGGTCTAAGGAGTTAGTTTGGGAAGAATTTTTGATGTACATCCCAGAGCCTCTATATGATCTTCTAAACTTCCTCATAGTTTATCTCCTTCCTTTTTACCTTATTGACCTTTCATTCTAGCTTCTTTTTAAATATAGTCAATTTAGAAGCAAAGAAATGGATCTCCTCGTCATGTTCTGACATCCTTAACATCTCTTCTTTTGAATAGAACAACTGTTGTAAGGCCTCCTTGGTGCTGATACCTACCCGAATATCCCTGAATTGTTAGACCACTTCTTTTGATGGCCGTAAGATATGTTTATCTTCAGCTCGATACAAGTTGAGGCCAATTCTTGTGAAGAAAACATCTATTTCTTCTACCCACTACAAGACCTCTTTCTACTTTTCCAATATGGAGGCTTGACATTTCTTATAGACCTTAATTATTTTGGGCTTTCTTTGCCTTTATATATTTTTACCAATATCTGGAAACATTGTTTCCTAATTATTTCTAGGTCTTGGAGGGAAACTTTCCATTTGTCTATCTCAGAATCCAAGCCGCCTTCATTCTCCATCAAGTCTATTAAATTTGTAGCTTCAATCAAAATGACCCTGTAAGGTTTAAATACCTGTTTGATGGCCTCTTCTCCATATTTTTCAAAATCACCTTTTCAATCTGCACTTCCTTGGATAAAGAATGGAGTCAAACCTGCCGGTAAGTCTGTGGTGTTCCTTTTTTCTAGTAATTCCTATAATGAGGCCTCCGAGCAACTTGGATCAATAGGACCAACCATTTTGTGAATGAACTTCTTCATAGATTCATTCTGTTCTATCAAGGATTTTATGGTTTCCTCATACTTGCTCATAAATCCTAGAGCATGCTTAAGTCCTAAGGCTTCCAGTATTTTTCTCCCTTCCCTAGTGGGCTCACCCAAGTCTACCTCTTCAAATGTGTAATATTATTTGGTCGCTTGTTCTTGAGAGGTGTTAGCAGAAGGAATTGCAACTTGTTCCTTCCAGCAACCCCTAGTGTGTTGGGTAGCATAGGATATTGTTCTTGCTGGTATGGTGACCCCTGTCTGGTAGAAGGCTTGCCTTACAGATGCTATACTTGTATCTTCCCCTTCTTCCTCATCTGTGTAAGTGTTCTTCCTCAACTAAATCTCTTTAGTGAACTAGGTAGGTTTACTAAATGTGGTGACTAGCTCATATGGGGAAACATGGAGGAATGAAGCCAAGTTTTGGGACCCCAGGGTTACTTCTTTCTCTGAACCTTTGTCCTATTCCCTTCCCTATTCACCCTCTCCCTCATTCATTCCTTCTCCTTCTTCCCTTCCCTTTTCTACCTTTTCTTCTTCTGTTGCCTTTGATGACATGTAACCGATTGAATGTTTGAAGATGTTAAGTTGATGATCATGCAAGGTATTAAATTAGTTAATGTACTATATTGTCATTGATGTCAACTTGATATAATCTGTATGGTCATAGAAATATTTCCAAAGACTTCAAAGAACCAATGAATCAAAGGCTATGCTATTAGTAATGCATATAATTCAAGTAATTAATAAGTGACTATATACACCAACAAAGTGTGCACCGACAGTCAGAGTAAAAGAGAAAAAGTCACAGTGTTACCCAACGAGCTAATGCAGAGCATTACCAATGAGAAAAGTCACAGTGTTTCCCGATGTGAAAAGCACATAGTAACCCGATGAAAAGAATTTCAGTGTTTCCCAATGGAAAATACAAGGAGGGAGATCCTGATGACAACTAAAGTCACACCGATGAAACAATCAGTTATCACCGATGACTAACTGAAGTGTTGACCGACAGAATAGAGAGTTCAGAAATGACAAAATGCTTAGCTATCAAGAAGCTATAAATAGACTTAATAGATACTTATCATTTTTTTTAATCATCCAGATAAAGCTAGAGATAATTAATTGACTTAAAACTAATTTTTCCAGTTGGCAAAAAGATCTCTTTGAGATAAAACTGGAGTTTGCTTTAAATCTATTGGAAAGAATTGTGGATCACGCCAAGAATCAAGAAAGCCAAGAAAAGGTAAATCATGTCTATATAGAGACAAACCCAATTCTTTACGAATGGGTGTGTGGGGTGAAAAAGAGAAAAGAGGGAAGATGCTAAAGAGATTATGAAGAAGAAGAAATTCTTCATTCAGACTTGATCAATCAAGCTAAAGAAAGAGCTAGATTCTGTAGACACCGATGGACAGTGAGACAACACCACAAAGTAGAACATTGTGGAGTAAAGGTATATAAATGATTATATTAATCAGAGAGGTAATGCACTTACAATAGATCTAAAAATCTGCAATTGAGTTATATGTATGAATAGATCATTAATATTTTAGTTTAACCATTGAAGCATCAAGTCTCTTAATTGAGCAAGACTTAAAAGTATTTTACAATTGAGATACATCCCAAGGAGTATCAAAAAGTTTGATCATGAAAGTAGAATTGGATATGCCCGATACCTATTGACAACACAAGTGAGTGTTTGATCAAGGATGGTAGCATTAGATGCCAGATACTAGGTGACAAACTATCTTTTAGATGCTCTAACAAGGTCACACCTAACAATGTGTTTGTAACCTTTAACAGGGTTGGCTCCTAACAGAGCTCACTTTAGAAGAGTGAAAAATTGGGGTAACGGTCCCAGTGTTTTTTCCCTTAACAGGGTTTCCATGTTAAATTCCATGTGTTATGTGTTTATGTTTCATTACTTTACTGTTTTACATTTCACATATGCAATTCTAGATTTATTGGTATACTCAGCATATTTACTATGTTTTGGTAAATAGTTAACTGCTTATCAGTAATCATATAGAAGAGAGATTTACAAAGAAATCCGACAAGTAGAAAACTGATAAAAGTATTTCTAGGCATTCATCTTGTAGGACATAAGATAACTAGAGACATAATTTATGGTTATAAGTTTTAAGGGTTGATTTAAGGATTAATTCTTGAGGCCACTGATTCTCCCCCCCTCTACATTATTACTAACAATTGGTATCAGAGCTTGTGTGCTTAGAAGGAAGGTTTCAAGACCTAAGCTAAAGATCACAAGATGAATAGATGAGATGTGCCCAAGTTGAAAAAAGATAATTTTGCTTCATGGAAGAGCATAATAAGACTCCACTTATCAGGTATTGGTAATGATGTTACTCAATACTTAGATACTGAATATATGTTTCCCACAGGAGTACCAATAGTTGAACAATTGAGAGAGAAGCATGAACACAATTTTATGATGATAGAAATTGCTTCCTCACTCTCCGATGCTGAATTTTAAGATGTCAAAACCCAAAAGACTACAAAGCAAATGTGGGACAAATTGATGCTTGTACATGGTGGTGCCAAAAATGATTTGAGAGCCAAGGCATAAAGCCTTAGAGGAAAGTTTGATGATCTCAAAATAAAATAAGGTGAAAAAATCACATAGTACAACATAAGAATCAAAGAGGTAGTCAATGCTATCCGAGGATTTGGAGGTGTACTAGAAGAAGATACAATGGTAAGTAAAATTCTAAGAACCTTACTGCCTACTTATGCTATTAGATTATTTTCTATTCAAGAAATGAGAGCAGTAGAAAATAGAAATGTTACTCTAAACAGTTTGATTGGAAGAATGATTTCATTTGAAATGAATAACTTTGATAATAGTGTCTTACCAAACATAGAGTCTGCATTCAAAACTTCTATGAGAATAAGTAAATCAAGTCATAAACACACTATGAGAAAAGATAGTGATAGTGAAAGTGAAGAACAAGATCTTGATGAAATTGAAGCACTTATGACAAGAAGAATGCAGAGAGGTAAAGGTAAATACAAAGGTAAATTACCACTTGTTTTCTTTAATTGTAAGGAGATTGGACACTTTGCTGCAAGATGTCCTAACAGAAGAAAAGATGACAAAAGTAATGATAGATTATTTGAAAACAAGTCTAACAGAGGTGATTATAGAAGCTACTGACAATCAGAAAGAAGAGATACCTGAGACTACAAGGACAAAGGAAAGAAGGCTAGTTACCTAGAAAAATGCAAAGATGAGGATATTGATGCCGAATCTAAGGAAGACATCGAGATGGTGTTTGTGGCAGTAAAATATGATTAAGATGATGATGAAGAAAGGTATTTAGAAATTGCACTCATATCTAAAGTTAGAAAAAATGATGTATGGATCATAGATAGTGGTTGCACTCACCATATGACCAGTGACAAGAAATTTTTTGAGACTTTTTAATACTATAAAGGTGGTTCAATAAGAATGGGTAATGACACACCTTGTCCAATTGAAGGTAGAGGAACCATAATGTTGAATAACTAGATAAAATGTGAAAATTCTTATTGGGTAAATGGATTGAATTATAATCTATTGAGTGCTTCTCAGTTGAATAATTTAGGTCACAGAGTAGCATTTGAAAATAAGAAGGCAAAGATCTTCAATAAATCAGGAAATGTGATTGGTACCTATGAGCAGACAAAAGGTAACTTATTCTATCTAAATGATATTGGCACCACTTGTTTGATTGCTACAAATGAAGACATATGGTTGTGGCATAAAAGATTGTGTCATGTGAACTTTGACAACATGATAAAGATTAGAAAAAAGAGAAATGTCAGAGGCTTACCAATGATGACCAAGCCCGACAACATCATGTGTAAGAATTGTCAAAAAGGTAAGATGACAAAGTCTAGTTTCAAAAGAAAAACCCATATATTTGATGCCATTCTAGAATTAGTCCATACTGATTTATGTGGACATATGCAGATAAAGATTTATTATGGAGATAGATATTTTATTCTCTTTGTTGATGATTACTCTAGAATGATGACAGTCATGTTTCTAAAAGATAAATTAGAAGCATTTAAGATGTTTAAATGGTATAAGGCAATGGTTAAGAAATAAAGTGGTAAATAATTAAAATGCTTAAGATCAAATAGAGGAGGGGAATTTATTTAAGATGAATTCACTAACTATTGTAATGAGCATAGAATCAAAAGACATGTCTCTACACCAAGAACACCACAGAAAATGGAATTGCTAAAAGAAGGAACAGATCCATAGTTGATTGTGCAATGACACTGATGATAGAGAAAGGAATCACCCAAATCTTCTAGAGGGAAGCTGTCTGTACTGCTGTTTACACATTAAATAGAGTACAATTGAAGAAAGACACCAAAAAGACACCTTATGAGCTTTGGTATGGCTACACACCCAATGTGAGTTATTTCAAAAATTTTGGCAGTCAATGTTATATCTTAAAAGATGATAGAAATGGAAAAATTGACTCCAATAGTGATGAAGGAATATTTCTAGGGTATTCCACAAAGAGAAAGGCTTATAAATGTCTCAATAAAGCCTCTAAAAAAATTGTTGAAAGTGAAAATGTAAAGATAGTTGAATTTGTAGAGAAGAATGAAAATAAAAGCACTAAAGAACCAAGGGACTGCAATAGGTTTGCTTACAATGAGGAACCTAACACTCTACCTAACCAACAATGTAGAGATCCCAAGTAACAAATCATTACACCCGAGCATTAGGCTGCAAATACCGACGATCAAAATATTTCTCAAGATCATGCACAAAGTGATGGAGAAAAAAATGAAGAAAAAAATGATGATCAAGCTGATAGACAAAGATTTGAACATGTACTTGCAAGATATGTAAGAAAGAATCATCCATAGAACTAGATCATAGAAGATAAAAAGGTTGGTATGAGAACCAGAAGTAAGTCTCTAAATACAAAATTTCTTATTTGTGATTATAAGCCCAAATCTATCAATGCTGCACCTGATAATGATGAATGGATAAGTGATATGAATGAAGAGATTGAGCAGATAGAGAAAAAAAGACATGTACACTTGTACCGAGACCAGATGAAAAGAATGTCATCGGTACAAAATGGATCAGGAATAAACTGAATGAGAATGGAGAAGTCACCAGAAATAAAGAAAGACTAGTATGCAAGGGGTATGCACAAGAAGAAGAGATTGACTATGGAGAGACCTTTGCACCCGTTGCTAGGCTAGAAGGAGTGATAATATTACTTGCTTATGCTGCATGTAAAAGATTCAAGGTATATCAAATGGATTTCAAGTCTTCATTCCTAAATGGGATACTTGAAGAAGAGGTATACATTGAACAACCATAAGGGTTTGTTGATCCAGACAAGAGGGACATGGTATGTAGACTACACAAAGCCCTATATGGATTGAAACAAGAACCCCAAGCCTGGTATGAAAGACTTCTTTCCTATCTTATAAGTATTGGATTTGTAAGGACTAGTGAAAACAATAATCTTTATTTAAAGGAAGATACTGATGCTAACATTTTGATTGCTGAGATATTTGTTCATGACATCATATTTGGAGGAAATGATATGCTATGCAAATCATTTGCAAATGAAATGAGCAAAGATTTTGAGATGTCTATGTTAGGAGAGATGAAGTCCTTTCTTGGTCTGCAAATCGTGCAACAAGATGAAGGTATTTTCATTACAAAATCCAAGTACATCAAAGAAGTACTAAAAATATTCAAGATGGAAGAGTCCAAACCAGTTGGAACACTGATGGCAACTAGATTTAAGCTGACAAAGGAGGACAAGTCATCAGAGGTAAATCAAACTTTGTACAGATCAATGATTGGAAAACTCATGTATGTTGTACACACTAGACTAGATATTACACATGTAGTAGGAATAGTTGCTAGATTTTCTACTAATATCAGGGAATCACATATGACTGCTGCAAAAAGAATCCTAAGATATTTGAAGAATACCGAGAAATATGGCTTATGGTATAGAAGAGAAGGCAAATTTGAACTTAAGGTCTTTACTGATACTGATTGAGCTAGAAATATTGATGACTGGAAGAGCACAACTGGAGGAGCATTCTTCATGGGTGACAGAATTGTCACATGGATCAGCAAGAAGCAAGGATGCATCTCTCAGTCTACTACAGAGGAAGAGTAAGTTGCTTCTATTGCAAACTACTCAAATATTGCATGGATCAAACAGTTACTGGAATGTATGCATATGAAAATTCTTGAACCAGTAATTATCTATTGTGATAATACAAGTGCAATAAACATTTCCAAGAATCCATTCATGCATGCTAAAACAAAGCATATTTCCATCAAGTATCATTATCTAAGAGAGAAAGTTCAGGAAAAGGAGGTGATACTTGAGTATGTGCAATCAAAGGAACAATTGGGTGATATCTTCACCAAGCCACTTCCCAAGGATGCATTTGAGTACTTGAGAAAGAGACTAGGGGTCAGACCCTTGTCTACTAGTTAGTAAGATGACTAGAAGGCTGCATCAGCCTACATATTATCAGAATATCATTCATGTTGATGCAAGTAGAGAGATGGACTTTAAAGATACACCTATACACAACAAAGTATTTATCTACTCCAAGCACCAGAGCTATTACCAATAGATTGGGAAATTCAAAGAATATATTATGGATAGAAAGGATCCATTTGGCATCACTGTGAAAAGCTTGTTTGAAAAGATGTTTGTTTGGCATTGCTATCAAATGGAGAGAGATATCTCATTATCATACTGATAAAAAGAGATTATATCCATTAAAGTATCCAAAGGGAGAGATGTAACAAGAAAGGAAGAGTACACACAAAGGAAGAGAATTAATGACAAGAGACATCATAAGAACAAAGAACAATCAAAGGGAGAGGGTTTGACACAGAAGGAGAACACATCACATCAGAGAAAGAAAGATTCTACATTTATCCAGTGAAGGGATTGAAGATAGACAGAAAGCTGCAAGAATCAAATCAAAGCTATTTGAGATTACCAATAGCCAAACATTTGTAATAGTTACATTAGGAAAGCTTGATGAAACTATATATTTCATATTATATTATATTAGTAATAGTATAGTATGATATTGTAGTATGTTGCCATCAATGCCAAAGGGAGTGATTGATGACATGTAACTAATTGAATGTTTAAATATGTTAAGTTGATGATCATATAAGGCATTAAATCAGTTAATGTATTGTATTGTCATTGATGTCAACTTGATATAATCTATATGGGCATGGAAATACTGCCAAAGACTTCAAAGAACTAATGAATCAAAGGCTATGCTATCAGTAATGCATATAAGTCAAGTATTCACTGAGTGACTGTATACACCGACAGAGTGCACGCTGACAGTCAGAGTAAAAGAGAAAAAGTCACATTGTTACCCAACAAGCTAATGCAACATTACCGATAAGCAAAGTCACAGTGTTGCCCGACGTACAAAGAACAAAGTAACTCAACAGAAAGAATTTCAGTGTTGCCTGACAGAAAAGACAAGGACGGAGATCCCGATGACAACTAAAGTCACACCGATGGAATAGTCAGTTATCATCGATGACTAACTGAAGTGTTGACTGTGTGAGGCCTCACCCCGACCCATCATAGCTTTATTTCTCGATCACACTTTGACACTTTATGTTTTGATACATTGATACACTTTCTGTTTATCCTGACAGAGACTCGTAATATTATGTTATGATGATGATTATATTGTGCGGATTACATTTTGATATGGATTAGACCTAGAACAGGTGGTTGATTTTGATTATATATGTTTAGATCAGTGAATTGATGAGAAAACTGAATCATGATTAGACTTGACTATTTCATGGATGTTATGTCATGGTGATTAAGGAATTCTTATGTTTTAAACATTTATGTATGAAAATTTCAATTAGGGGCTTAATTCTGCTTATTGATTAATGTTGCTAATTATGAATTGAAAATGTATATTACATGTAATTTTATCATCTTGGACTACTGATGCTCGAAGTTTAGTGTGTAGGAAAGGGAACCATGGAATTTTTTGGAGAATCAAGGCTAAACACATGTAAATTGAGTAAGCCAAGGTTTAATCCACTAAGGGGTTGAAACCTTGTTGTAATGTGATCTTTATTGTAAACGTAATCTGAATGTCTGTTAATGGTTAAAATTCATGTTATTTTTGGACATGTCATTGTGAATGTGATGCGTATTTTGTTTGGTGTCACTTGACACTTGTCTTGTCCATGTGGAAGGTGACATGTCAATTAGGGATTTGGAGAGAATCAACTAACCTTATATGATATTATATTAGTCTCTCTTGCATATAGATGTCTTGTAGGGATCACATCATGTTGGAACTCGGATTTGAACTTTCGGGATACCTTGGAAGGGTTAAAAGTGACCCTAGAGTGTATTTTTGACTAAAATTAGTTAACCCTAAGGGGGTACCTTGGGTTAGGGCTATTTTTTACCTATGGGAGAAACCTAGGTCACCATTATGACTCTCCAAAATGCCTACTTTTCAAAAGTGGCGAAAATAGAGATGGCCACATGCATCTAACTTGTCCCACACTCCTTGATAAACTCACAATTAAGAGGGGAGACAAAAAGGCTAGTTGTCATGTCTCATTATTGCTAGTTCTTGAGTACACTTTTAGGGGTCTTTTTAGAGGGTTTTGGGAGACTTAGTGGGTGTTCACCCACTCTCTAATTCTAGAGACAATTAGGGTTTTGGAAAGAGGAAGGAGAAGGATTTGGGCTCTTCTCAAGTTTCATTTTTCCATAACACATTTGGAAGGTTGGTTTCCCTTGCCATGAAGTGCTTGTTTTGTTGTAAGAAGATTTGGATGTTATTGTTTTATGAATATGAAATCTTGTATGGGATTCATGTATGTAATCTTGTATAGTGTTGTAGTATGTAAATTTTATTGTCATGTGTTGGGTTGGGAATGCATTGGATTTTTGTATCAATTCTTGTTCTTTTAGATTGGGAGTGTTGTTCATGGGAGTTAAGGCATTACTCACCCTTTGGGAAGGGAAGAAGTGGCCTTAAGTGAAGGGGTTAGTTGGGCTCTCCATCATAGTAAGAGTTTCTTCTCTTGGAGAAGAGGGATAAGTTCATAGAGTATGGACTCCATGAAGCCATGTTGCAAATATTATATTGGTCTAGAAATGACCAAATGTGTATATGGATGGAATGTCAATGAAGCCTTGGAAAGGTATGGAAAAGCTATTATTGAGGAATTTGAAAAAAAAGCAAATGAAATTCTCCTCCTTGGAAAAGCCCACCTTCACCCTACTTCAATGGGTTTGTAAAACTCATTTGTGAGACCTTGGTTGGGAGTTTATTGTTATTTTTGTGCATATAAAATGTTGTGAGAATTTGGATGTGAAATCTTGTTTAGCCTTGGTTCTCCAAGCTCGGGGGTGGCCTCTTTGAGGCCTTGGTTGGGAGGTGAGCTTCCCATAGTTTCCCTCATGAAATTTGCAGGTTTTTGAAGTCATGAAGATGGTGAAAGAAGTGTAAAAGAAATCCCTATTTGGGGGTAGTTGTGTGTAAGCAACTTCAATGTTGCATAGTCACTCATTGTATTGAAATCCATTCTTGTTGATTGTTGTAATGTTCATGTTTGAAGCTTTTCAAGCTAGATGTGGAGAGATCTCCATCTTTATATAATGATTTATTAAAGAAAAATATGTTGTGTACCATCCAAGTATTGTGTAAATTTATCATCTTGAAGATGTTGAAATTTAGATTGTAAGATTACCATAATGTAAAAGATAAAATCTTTAGTCCATGAATATTGCATTTTAATTCCTAAAAGAAAAGAAGTTAATCATCCATGTATAGAAAGATACCCAATATTGAAAGAGAAGAATAATATTATAGTTTCATTCCCTACAATCTTAAGGAATTTTGCATCTTGAAACCTCCATAGATTTAACTCTCTTCAAACAAAAAAATATCCATTTCAATTGCAGCTCTTGAGAAGAAGAAATAACCTTTCCAACAAAAACAAATCAGATTAGTTAGTATGATAATATTAAAATCAACTAATGTTATTAGCCTTCTTAGTATATTTCATTTTTAAATCAATCCTAATGCATACTAAGATCTATTACAAAAATAAACCAAGTAAATCAAATGAAAGAGCTTATATCAAATAAAGCCCATAGCACTTTTCAGATTTTGAGCAAAAATGCTCTCTGAAATTTGTATGAGAAAGAAAATATTCTCCTTACCACAGAGAATATTCCTTTCCCAATGTGCTTTCCCTCTAATTAAATTTGAAATCAAATCTTATTAATATAAACATATAATTTAATCCTAAATACTAAACTAAACTCACCTTGCCTTCACCTTTTTCCCGTGGGCCCCACTCTCACCACCCACCTCACCCTTCTCACCTCTTATTTTGGGCACCACTTTGCAAGGTTTTTAATTAATTTAAATGTTAAGGGGGCTACACTTGGGTTATGCGCCACCCTTGCTGTCACATCCTTTCAAAACTCTGCTATCCCCTTTCCTAAGTCAACTCCCACTCCCTTCATGCGAATTCACCTTGGATGATGGGAGATTTGGTAGGTGGGCCATAGCATACACATCACCTCCTCCTTGTAACCCACGCCACCAGTGCCACCATCCTTTGATCTACCTTGCCATGCAAAATCCTATGCTTAGGATGATAAGATAGGTGGTGCCCCCCCCCCCAAATCAGTCCTTTTCAACCTATACCCTCACTTAGGAAATCGACCCCCTTAACAAATGCATTGGGGTTTTGAACTTTGTCATAGGAAATGTTAGATTAATAAATTAGTAGGTAGTTAGATTAGAGTTAGGGGCATTTAGTTGATAGTTTAAATTTGTTAATTAGGTATATTCCTTATTGTTTTTAATTCTGAATTTTGGGTAGTATGTTATTCATATATAGATTGATTTAATATTGTAGCTCTAGTTAGTGGATAGTTAGGATTAGTGGTTAGTGGAAGGTTAGATTAATGATCTAGTAGGTTATTTAGAGTTAATTTATAGTTAGGTTAGATTAAAAAATAATGAGTAGATAGTCAAGTTAGTAAATGAGGTCTAATTCCTTTTTGTTTTTAATCCTAAATTGTGTAGTATTTTAGGCATATATAAACCAATTCTATGATGTAGCATAATTCATTAGGAAGATAACTTTAGTGTTTTGATGATGGATGGATTTATTAACATGTTTTACTTTTAATTGGTATTGGAACCATTTATCAATATAATAGTTAATCATTTTAAATGGATACTCAACATTAGTTGTTTAGGTTAATTTATAATTGTGAGATTTGCGAATCTAATTATTAGAGACTTTTGTCTAAAGTATTGATTAGTCTATTAGAGAGACGAATTTGCTCAATTGGTTCAATTGTATAGTTAATGTTAAATTTTATTTTATTATCAAAATAAAGGGGATTATATTGCTCATGTGTCCAAGGGGTTAGGGGTTATGCTCGATTTTAATTAAAAGTTAATTTAAATTTTGAATTAGAGGATATTTCAAATGTCTAATAAAAAGGTTAATTTAAAGTTGTATGTTAGGAATTGATGGATTAGGAATGCATGTGTTTTCATCATAGGGGAATAATTTTATTAATGATGTTAGTAGGTTAGGAAATTAGATTTGATTTCAGCTATTGGATTTTAATTAATAGTTGTTTGGTATAGTGAAATTATTATTCAATTTTAATCTTGTCAATTGTTAAATGTTTCATATATATTGTTTAAAATGGAGTAGAATATTAATCTGACTGAGCTTGAGCTAGTAGTTAATGTTAACTAGAACTAGACTTGAACAGATTAAGTTGTAATCTAGGTTAAAAGTTAAGTAAGCTTTAGGGCAACCTAGATCAACATAAGTTCATAACAACTAACTATCATCTTGATGCCAAACGTAGTAAAAAATGAAATCATAGTTAGACCAACCGGAGTTAAGCTTTCGTATAACTCGTGGAACTAGTTGTTGCCCCAAATTCTGCATCTGTTTGTGTCATGACCCTAATTCAGTCTGCGTATTCATCTTGTAACTCAAAGGTTAAATCTTCTATGCTATCACCTTTCCAACTTAACCTTGGTTAGTAGTGTGTACTTGTGTGTTTCAAAATTTTTTTTTGTGTGTGTGTTTTTCCCTAGTTTTGGGCATGACAGATTGACAGAACAGAGAGTTCATAAATGAAAAAATGCTTAGCTATCAAGAAGCTATAAATAAACTTAATAGATACTTATCATTGTTTTAATAATCTAGATAAATCTGGAGATAAGTAATTGATTTAAAGCTAATTTGTCCAGTTGGAAAGATCTCTTTGGGATAAATCTAGATTTTTCTTTAACTCTATTGGTGAGAATTGTGGATCACGCCAGTAATCAAGAAAGCCAAGAAAAGGTAAGTCATGTATATATAGAGACAAAACCAATTCTTTATGAATGGGTGTGTGGGGTGAAAAAGAGAAAAGAGGGAAGATGGTAAAGAGATTCTAAAGAATAAGAAAGTCTTCATTCAGACCTGATCAATCAAGATAAAGAAAGAGCTAGATTTTGTAGATAGTGACGAATAGTGAGACAACATCACAGAGCAGAACTGTGTGGAGCAAAGGTATAGAATTGATTATATTGATCAAAGAGGTAATGCACTTACAATAGATCTGAAAATCTGCAATTGAGTTGTATGTATGAATAGATCATTAATGTTTTAGTTTAACCATTGAAGCATCAAGTCTCTTAACCAAGAATGACTTAAAAGTCTTTTACAATTGAGATACATCTCAAGGAGTATCAAAAAATTTGATCATGAAAGTAGCATTGGATATGCCCGATACCTATTGACATGCCAAGTGAGTGTTTGATCAAGGATGGTAGCATTAGATTCTAGATACTAGGTGACAAACTATCTTTTAAATCCATTACCAAGGTCACACCTAATAGAGTGTTTGTAACCTTTAACAAGGTTGGCTCCTAATAGAGCTCACTTCAGAAGAGAGAAAATTTGGGGTATTGGTCCTAGTGGTTTTTCCCTTAACAGGGTTTCCACATTAAAATCTATGTGTTATGTGTTTATGTTTTATTACTTTATTATTTTACATTTCACATATGCAATTCTAGATTTATCGGTATACTCAGCATATTTACTATGTTTCGGTAAATAGTTAACTGCTTATCGGTATCATAGAAAAGAGAGATTTACAAAGCAATCTGACAAGTAGAAAATTGATAAAAGTATTTCAAGGTATTCATCTTGTAGGACAGAAGATAACTAGAGACATAATTTATGGTTATAAGTTTTAAGGGTTGATTTAAGGATTAATTCTTGAGGCCACTGATTCAGCCCCCCTCTCAGTTATTACTAACAACCTTATCTCGTCTTTCCTTGTCTTGGTATTCATCTCTTGAGGAGCTGATCAACACTTCCGTATTAAGACTGGTCATGAATTTCAGTGTGGTTTTGAAAGGTGACATGACTTCTACACTTAATAACCCTCCAGGGGTTGGGATGGAGCAAGGAAAAGAGACTGATGGTGGTGGAGTAGGTGTAGAAAGATTTGGAATGGGAAGTGGGAGAGTAGTAGTTGGAGGCGGAGTTGGTGTTGGAGTTGGGAGAAATGGTGGTGGAGTAGGAACTAGAGGTGGGAGAGTAGTTGGTGGAGTGGTAATGTGAGGTGGTGGAGTGGTAGTGGGAGTCTCTCCTGTGGTCTTATCCCCTTTCAGGTCTTGGGCTATTGGGTCATCTTTATTTCCAGGCCCTTGGTCTGTGTTGGAGCTCACCTCCATGGTAGGCACGTTTAGCACTGGATTACTGAACTGAGTGGGAGGTGGAGTGAGGATCACCTAGGGCTAGAAGAGTGATGGAGATCCTATGTCATACCCTATTGCATAATCTAATGTGTCTTGCCCTTGGTATAAAAATCCCTCTAGACCTTCAAAGTTAGATATTTGGAATTCATCTGATCTTAAGGCCTCTAAAGGATTATCCTGTTCCTTAGGGTCCTCTTTATGTTTCCTGGTAGTTTCCTTTTCCTTCCTATTTTGAGATCTTATCCTTTTGACCAAAGGTACTTCTTCCTCTTCTTTTGGTTCCTCCTGTAAGGTTTCTAGTCGGGGAGATGCAGAAGCTCTCTTCCTTTTTATATGTTTTCTTACCTTTTTTAGTAGTAGTAGGAGATTGGACTGAAGTAGAAGTTCCTTCATCTTGTGGGGCCTATGATGATTGAGTTGGAGGATCTATTTGTCTAGTCATTCTAATCTTTGGAGCTTTGTGCCTCAGATTTGACCCATACTCTACCACGCGTTCATCGCCATAAACTGTGCTTGGCTTCTGTGGTGGCACTTTCTTGTATTATGGTACTGTATTTTTCTCCCCATGCTATTTATCTGAATTCTCAATATTCATGATGGGCCTATCATATATCTTATCCAAAGTGTAAATTGCCTCTAATACCCTGTCTGAATCATTCTCCCAAACCTTCAGGGGAATTGAGGTCTTCAAAGTATCCTATGTAATGGTAAGGGATATCCTACAATAGTCCCCAATCCTGACCTCATGATCATCTACACAATTGATCTAGTGATCTTCAAGATATGGTTGATGGATATAGAACCTGCCAATGATGTGGTTGTATGTACATATTGGGTCAAACCTGGGCTGGACTATTTTGTAAAGCTGAAGTGGGCATTCATCCCATTCAAAGGCCAAGGATTTACAAACCTTCATATATTGTAGAGTGTATGGCCCCAGAAGAATAGGGAAGTCCCAACAATGTTTCATCATGTGCTTTATATATTCATAGGCATCAACGAGCTGTCTGGCCATTTCTAGAGTGATTATCCAATCAGATGGATATCTGGGTAAATTATTAGGGTTCAAAGTAGACCCTACCACTTGAATGTATGTGAATGTCTTATATTGTATGTAGTAGGCCCCAATGGCCCTCACCTTCGTGGCTGCTTCCTCTGACATCCTCTTTGCAAAATCACCTTAAATGGATAGAATGATTGTGAAGATGAAGGCATCATTGACTATCCTGTAGTCAGGACTATCTTCTGACATGTTTGTCCTTCTCATTAGCTACGGGTATACAATGTGGGGCCAGACATTCATATCATTTATGTTCCCCCTCTTGGTGAGTCCTAGGTAGTTTTTCCATGCTACTAACAAGTACACCATGTAGGTACTCATATAGAATTTGGGAATGTGCTTTACTACAATCAACTGTTCATCTAGCCTGTCAGTAATGATGGTGCCCCAATCAAACATGGAATTACGGCCTCTGATCTTGTCTATTAGGAGGACCATCTAATTCTCTAGCTAGGTGGACTGAGGTAATCCATATACCCAACTTAGTAGTGTTATTGCTTCCTGGATATCATTTTTCATGTACCCCCTCCCAAGGTCTATCTTATCTAGTTTGTTTTTTGGGAGAGGTTGCTCAAGGTAGTTTTTACTGACAATTTCATATGCCTCTTCCCCTTTGTTGTTGAACCATCTGTTACCTTTCTCGATGAAGAAGTCATAAAACTTGTCTATGCCTTTATGGAGGTGGAAGACCTATTCTATAATACCCAGTCTAATGTCCAATACCACCTGTCCCTCTGTATTCTGGACCACTCTTTATTTGAGTTGTAGTGGTTTTCCAAGGTTATGATCAACTCAGATGATGTGACAACCACTGGGTGGGCTGCTGCATTGACTAGGCCTAAAAAAATTAGTGAGGTGTAGTCCTTAGATCTGCCAGCTGGTTGGGAACATCTTGTTAGGAACTGATCCCAGTCTACATTCCTAATGTCATTATCGATCATCTCGACATGCTTGTTTCCAATCTTTGAAGGGGGTGGTGTTCCCCTTTTATAGGTACTTCATTGGTGATACATTCCATTTCTCAAGAATTCCTACAAGGAATATGTAAGTACCAATGTTTTATTTGAAGAAGAAACTACAAAAATAAGAAAAGAACTGATTAATCTAGGAAAATAGACAAAAAAAGCTCTCTAAATAGCCATAAATGCAAATTTTGCACTTTTAGCCTTTTCAGGATTTTGGACGCTAAAGAAATGTTTAGAGTGCGAAAGGGTTGAAAGAGCAGGCAACAATGAGGAGTGAGACCTATCAAACTTTTCAATGTGTGAAAGTATGAAAGGGTTCTTCAGACTCTGAAAGTCTAAACGGGATCTTGGACTCCAAAATTCCAAAATCTGCATGGCATACAAAACATACGAAGATTCAGGCTTGTTAGCATTTCAGACATCTCAGGGTTCCAAAATGACAAAAAAGATAAATCTCCGAGGAGCACTTGGGTGACAAAGACCTGACCTGATTTTTGACCTTTCGGAGGCCGAAAACCTGGGACAAAGGTCATGATAGAAGAAAAAAGAAAACCTAAAGGGGGAAAACACAGAAAATTCCAAGAACCAACGAGACAAGGGGGGGCCTCCCCTGCAAGGCCAAGGGTGCAAAGAAAACCCCAAGGATTTTGGGGGGGGGGAGGTGCACTAAACCAAACAAACCCCAAAATGCAAAAGAAAGCTTAAACCTAACAATAAAAAATAAGGAAAATGGTGAGAAAACCTACCTTGAGAGATAGGAGTGGAAGACATGGGCAAGAGGCCGTATATGTAGAGAAATCAGCCAAGAGGAGCGAAATCGACAAAATGGCAAAGTCTCAGGGAGCTCAGAAGAGCTTGGAGAAAAAAATGCAAAGTGAATGTCATTTAGGGCCTTAAGCCCTTCTATAGGCCACGGGGGGACGTCAACACTTTTTGGTGTTTCGGCATCCAAAACACCAAAAATTCGAAAGGTGGACACTTTCGGCCTTTTGGTAGTTTCAGAGGCCAAAAATAATGAAAGGGCCAAGCTTCGGCCTTTCGTCCATTTCAGAATTTCAGAGGACTTGAGGTCCTCCAAAATGCTGAAAGGGAAAAAAGGCTAAAAAAGTGTCTTGAATTTGTTTAATAGGCCAATAATGAGACCCATTTTCGAGGGAATGGGAAAGGGGGTAGACTCAAAAGACCAAAAGACTCAAAAAAGGGGGGTCCCCATGGCCAAAGGACCAAAATGGGGTGTGTGTTGTGGACCCACAATAAGAAGAACTTGTCACTAACCTTTTTATTTTGGTTTGTTCCAGGAAGAAAAGTGATGAACTCCTTTGAGTAGTTTCTTTTCACCTTCTATTCATCTTCTGCATCCTTACCTCCCCCACTGGTTGAAACCTTGCTGGATTTTTCTTGACTCATATTTTCTGATCTTTGAATTATCTCTTTCTGAATAGGGCTCTCTTCACAAATCTCTGGAATTCACCCAATTCTCCCTCTGTTCTTCTAAAAACTTTGAAAAATAGAATGTACAAGTGTTGAGTCTATTTATAATTGAAAAATCAATGCATTAGTCTATTTGAGAACTCTAAAAATTGTTTCTCAATCACTTCTTCAATAACTCTGCATATATTGAAATCAATTTTATGCTAGCTGTGGCACCTGAAGTTGACAGGTAATTGAATTTGAACTCTTAGCTATAAAAGGTCATGATTCCATTTTTCTTTAAAAACCATATAAAATGTTAAATTCCCCAAGATGAAAACTGATTGGCTTGATTTTCTATCCTTTTTACAGCGCAATAGAGTACTTGTACTTTTTTAGGATCTCTAATCTTTTATTTGCCTTGTTTTCTTTTTACTTTATTTCCTTGGAATGGTACAAGAACAAGATCCTCAAGATTTTACTATACTTCAGCCTTACCATGGTTTATCTGGAGATAAAACGACTGCTCTATCTCTAGATCACTGAATTTTTTTCTTGACTTGGGTTATATTACAATATCTAGCACCATCCGTAGATCTCTTACTTCATCAACGGTCCTCGTTGAATCTCTAAATGATTTTCTTAACTCTAACTTTATTCTAAGATTTAGCCCTAGCCACACATTCTAACCTTACTTCACCTCTGGTTTACCTCTTAACACTGAGTAACTCATCTCTTTGTATCACTGAATCTTGCAATGTAACTCTACTTGACTTTACTCGACCGTGATCAAATCTGGAGATTCAGAGATAAAGGAAACTCCTAGTCGCTGAATAAAATTCTTAACTTGAGTCTCATCTAGAGATCTAGCAACAAGCACTCATCTAAGATAAGATCAAAGATCCTCACCAAATATCTAATCTTTTGTCTTAACCTTAAGTCCATTTATCCTTTCTTGACTCTGAGTTAAATCTTGAGATTCAGAGATAACTAAGTCTCTGAATCGCTGAACACTTTGACTTGACTCATGGTTCATTCAGAGATCTAGTGCCAATCCTTGATCTTGATTTTGATCCATGGCTCCTATTTGATTTCATAATCCTTGAAACTAACTCAAGTCTAATATGAGATTACGAGATAAAGGCTATCTCACAATCTCCCAATGTTTACACTAACTCTAGTCAAGTCTTGAGATTTAGATATAATGTAGTCTTTGAATCGCTGAATGATTTTCTATACCTTGAGTTTACTTTGAGACTTGATGAGAACCACATATCTCCTTTGCAACTTAGACACGTGTCTACATATTAGTTTATTACCTCCTGATCGCTGAATATTTCTTGACCTTTTGCAATTTTCTAGCGATTCAATGCCAAACACACATCTCTTCTCTTATCAATAGTCCATATCCTTCCTTTGCAAACCTAACTTGACCTTGAACTAACCACACATGACCCTGATCACATCTGGAGATTTTGTAACTGAATAGATCTCTAAGTCACTAAATGTTTCTTTTAACTAGGGTTTTATCTGGAGATTTTGTAATTGAATAGATCTCTAAGTCACTGAATGTTTCTTTTAACTAGGGTTTTATCTGGAGATCATGTGCTTGCCCTAGATCTTTTATTTCATCAACAATTAGCACTGAGTCTCTAAATGCTTTTGTACTTGACCAATTCTTTCTATGATTAAGAGACAACCCTTGATCTTGATCTTGATCCAATGGTTCGTGCTGAATCTCAAGACTATTTCCTTAACTGGTACTTTCATTCTGAGATCATGCGAGCAAACTACCTCTGAATCTCCAAATAATTTTCATATCTTGAGTTAAGTTACGAGATCTAGTGCTAGCCACATGATAAAAACTGAATCTATAGCCCACACATAATCTCTGAATGAAAAGAGCATATTCAATCTTGTCGGGAGATTGAGAGATAAAGATCTTCAAAAAGTTTCCAAATAAAAGGGAATATTCTATCTTGATTTCCAGATCAAGAGATAAAGGCAAGGATAAAAAGGCACATGACTTAACGACACTTAAGGTTCACAACAAAAGTAACTTCAAAATAGAACAAGGTCATGAGGTTTTAGGATTTTTTCATGGTAAAGACACAAAAAGACTTAGGTTTTAAGGCTTTCATCATTTTTTAGTACCACATTTCTTGGGAAGTAGACACTTATAGAAAAATTTGATTGCACACTAGAACAAACTTTGAAATTCAGGGCACAAACCAACACTGGGAACCAAAACTTTTAGCATGACTCAAAAAATACAAAATAGTCCCAAAAGTGGCTTTATCGAAGGATGCTTGAAAGAAAATTCATAGAAATAGTACATATTTCTAGGAGGTAGATGAAAACCACACTAACCTACTGCGGAAACAAACACACAACTTGGAAAGAAACACACAACAAGAAACAAACACACTTGTACATAGATTACAAGACTACTGTGCATTGAAAGCAGAATTAACTGAAGAAAGGCTTTAAGAATTGTCTATGCACTGGAAATTCAAATAACTCACCATCCATATTCTTCAAAAGATATGAATCCTTTCCAAAAACTTGATGAATAATAAAGAGCCTTAACCATAGGGACTCAAATGTTTTGTGCTTTCCTTTGTCCTCAGCTATGGAAATCCAATGCAATATTATGTCATTTGGCTAGAATTTTCTGGTACTAGCACTTTTGTCAAACAATTATTTCATCTTTTGGTGATTTATTATGTTTTTCCTTTGTCCTTAGCTTCTATTTTCATCAAGATCAATCAACTAGATCATTCTTTCTTGTAGAGCATCATTCACTTCTATCTCTTGATCCATGATAAACTTGTAAATAGACAACAAATTATTCATAGGCAACCTGGCCTGCAATCCATATACTAGTTCAAAGGGTGACTTACCAGTAGCCACCTTAATATTCACTCTTTCAACCCACAAGGCTAACTTCAATTTTGAATTCCATGCCCTCTTATTTGTTTCCAAGGTCTTCTTCAAGATTTGTAGGATGATCTTATTGCTTGATTCTGCCTGCCTATTTGCTTGTGGATGCTCTTATTTCTTGATTCTACCTACCCATTTTCTTGTGGATGATATGGAGAGGAATAATATATAACTATTCCATTTTCATCATAGAAATCTTGAACTTCTCTAGACTTTAAACACTTGGAATTATCTATTACTAACTTCAAAGGGACACCAAACCTAGTTAATATATTCTCCATTAAGAAATCAATGACAACTTTAATGGTTTCTCCTTTTGTAGGGATTTATTCAATCCATTTTGTAAAGTAATATGTAGAAACCAAGATCCAGTTATGTCCACCACTAGACTTCTCTGCAAATTATCCAATGAATTCAATTCCATACATAGTAAAAGGGGCTTGAACTTGCACTAGATTTAATAAAAAAGCTCCTAAAAACTTGAATTTTGAAGAAAATATTTGACAAGGTTCACATTTTTGCACAAAAATGAAAGAGTCTTTGAAAACATAGGGCCAATAGTAACCAGCCCTCAGAATCTTATGGACAGTTGTCTTAGCAGATAAATGTCCCCCACACAAACTTGCATGCATTTATTTCAATAAATTTATCTGCTCACCTTTCATCTAGACACAACAAGAGGAAACCATATCTATTTTTCCAATATAATTATCCCTATACTGGGGTATATTTCTGAGATTGCAATCTTATAGTCCTTTTATGATTATCATTTATATTGTTAGGACACTTGGCATTCTTCAGGAAGTATACAATATCAGAATAACAGGGCTATCTTTCAATGCTAGTGACTATCAAGTCTTGAAACTCCATATTGTTAACTTGCACTAAATCCATATTTTCTAATGTCATGAGCTTGGATAAGCCCAGTCATTTCACTAATTTTTTGATATGGATCTCTAGATAGAATTCGTAGACCCTGTTTATCCACTTACATATTTTCCTAGTGACCTTTGACTAGGTAAGAATGTCTTTTACAACTGCATGGGGTACACACGCTATCAAATTTGAGCAAACTAGATAAGGTCTAAATGACTTAACAACCTTGACTAATGCATATGCATGTTTCTTTGTGACCTCATAGTTCAATTCTACAGCTTGGAGTGACTAGCTATAAAAAGCAATAGGATGTTCATGTCCTTCCTCATCCTTTTGAAATAGTACAACAACTATTGTATGGAAAGATGAAAAAGAGAAGAGTGAGAAGGGTTTAATGTAATCAAGAGACCTCAAAGAAGGGCTTCCTAGATTTATTTCTTGGTCTTTTCAAATGAAACCTATGCCTCATTATCCCACTAGAACCTAGCATCTTTCTTTAGAAATTTTATTATTGGTTTGACAATTTCTGCAAAATTGATAATAATTTTTCTAACAAAATTTATCTTTCCTAAGAAAGACTGCACTCCTTTGACATTCTTAGGGGCAAGGACTTTTTGTATTTCTTCTACCCTCTCAGGGTCAATCCTTACTCCTTCCTTTGATACAATGTGCCCTAGTAACTTCCCCTATGTTACTGTAAACTAACACTTCTTAGGGTTTAAAGACACTCCATATTACACAACTTTAATCAATACCTTTTCAAGGTGATCACAATGATCCTTTGCTTCCTTAGAATATTTTGTCAAGTCATCTTGATAAATAACCATAAATAAATCAATAAAATATTTGAAAGCAACATCCATAGCTCATTGGAATGTTGCTCCCGAATTCATTAGACTGAAAGGCATCCTAATGTAAATATAAGTTCCCCAAGGAGTAGTAAACACAGTCTTGAAATACTCCAACTCCTTGACCAACACTAGATTATATCCTGAGAAGCCATCCATCCTGGACAATAAGTCACAACCAGTGACTTTATACAACATTGCCTCCATATTCGACAGGGAATACTTATCTTTTAGAGATGCAAGGTTTAGATTTATAAAATCCACACACAACCTTATGTCACCATTTTTCTTCCTGATTGAGACTAAGTTAGATACCCAAGTTGAATGTCTTATATGATGGATAATAATTTATTCTCTCAATCTCATCAGTTCTTGTTGCATTTTGGGGGCCAACAATGGGTTAACAGGCCTCTGCTTTTGCCTAAATGGTTTAATTTCTAGCTTCAGTGGGATTTCATGTTGAAATAAGTCTTCTCTATAAGCCTTAAAATCCTCACAAGACCATGTAAACACCTACTTGTGTTTTCTTAATAGCTTTATCATATTTGTCCTTACATGAGGATCTAAGTTCCTTCCAATGTACACATTTTGAGGTGTTTCTTCTGATCCAAGGTTCACCTCTTCAAGGCCCTCAATCTTGGCATTGCTCTTTTTAGATATAAAATTATCTTGGTGATTGAATAATGCCTCTATTTATACTAACCCCTTGGGTATCTGATTTGAATTCATCTAGACCAATTCATTTCCAAAAACCATGTCCTTACCATCAACTATTTCAACTAATGCATTTCAATCTATATGTTGACCCTCAATATGGTATAGACATTGTACAAACCTGAGGATATCTTAGTCATCCTAAAAAAATTGCCAATTATATACATTATCCGGCACTATAGGTCTATTCTTGACCTCCACAATCAATACCCCAGTCAAAGTAGAATCATCACTTTTTAAAGAAACATTGGCCAAAAAATTAGCCATAATATTCTTTGATCTCTCAACCCAATTGATGTTGAAGGCATCAAAGAGTTCTATTTGATCACATACTGCATGTTTTTATAGTTTTAACCTATCATTATTCACAACATATTTGGATCTAACCTGGGCTACTACCGATTCAGAGTCTCCAAAAACTTTTAAACATTTGATACCATGCTTTGATGTAATGTTTAACCCTAAACATAGGGATTCATACTCAACAATGTTATTTGTACTTAAGAAAGACAACAAGAAGGAATACTTGAATGTGGTACTTGATCGAGAAATGAAAAAGAAACTAGATCCTAATCCTTACTTTGAATAAGCTCCATCAAAATACATTTTCCATAGGCCATTCTATTGTGTGAACAATTTGTCCACTGACGGATCAGTGTTTCTACACTCTGGCAGGATCTTTTCCACTCTGAAGTTTTCCATGTCTACTTCTACACAACAATTGAGCTTATCAATTGGTACCCTTTCAACAGTGACTGGTGTACGTGGCTCTTTGTATAATTTCACCTCATTCCCATTTACAAGGATTATTTCATAAGATGGATCTAATTTTACTTGCCCCCTACTGTTGCAGCCCATTGTCTTGATAACAACATGCCACAATGGGGTTGAGTATCCATAAAAACCACATCCATCTTGTATGTGGCCTCAGGAGATACTGATATCTTTACCTCAAAACTTCTCAGTGTTCCCACCATAGGGACATCTCTATTATCCATGGCATAAAATATCCCATAATAAGTGTCCACACTCATTCTTAGTTCTTTAATTACTTCATATGGCATGACATTGGCAGCAACACCAGAATCAATCATGTAATTCCTTACAAGCTTGTTATTGATTAACAAAGTAACATATAATGGATCCACTTGGGATGGATCTTGGGTAATCATATTACCCACATACAATATAGGGGAGTCTGTCTCAAAGGCAACTTCCTTTTTCTTATTTTCCTTCTTGTTTGGAATGGGAATATCTTCAATTCCTTTGAAAATTGACATTGAAGCTTCTCCGTGTTCTTTTATTTTTAACATTTCCATTAATGGAACTAAAAACTTTCATTTGATTAAGAGCATGCTTCATGTAAAATACAGGTAATTCAGAAAACACATCATTTTTTCTCTTACATTTATTGGTCTTGTCAGTAGCACTTTGCTCTTCTACTTTCACTTCCTCCTTCTCCTTTTGGGCAGAAGAGGATTCTACTTGTTTTGTAGTTTTCTTTTCCTTGCTATCCTTGACAAGATTTTCTGCAGCAACTTGTGGGGCACTTTCCTTGATGGATACAGAAGCAATTTTTCCTTGTTCAGGATCCACCCTTCTATTTCTCAAATTATAAGCACTCCTAGCCTGATTTATTGTTGCTATGGTCAATGATCTCTTTTCCTCATCACTTGGTAGTCTAAAATGGGGATGCTCCTTATCATCACCCACTACATTGATAGTCCTTTGTGGTATAGTACCAGCCTCATCATCTGAGTCAAAAACCACTTGTGACTGGTACTCTAGGTATTTTTGGTACTGTCCTCCTCTGATATTTACATTTTTAGGAGATTCACTGTCTTCTAGAGACCATGGATAAGGTTTACTTATAGTGAACATATTGAGAGCAGGACCTTCTTGTCCTGAACTTGTCTGTTCATTTCCCTCCTCCATTTGATCAACCAAAGGTTGGGCTACAACACATTGGTAAGAAGAGTGAGGCATGTTACAAGAAGCATACCAAGGGGTATTCTCCACATGTTTTGTGTTATTTCTCTTTAGAGGATTAGAGGTCTCTCTTATCTTATGGTTTTCTTGATTTTCAGGGATAGGCTTTCCATCTTTCCAATTTGTTCTATATGGCATGTACTTCAAATTTGGTTGTCTATCATACCTTTGGTACTGATACTTGTTGTCATGAAAACCTTTGTTATTTTTTTCTATTTTAGCAGTAAGATCTTTCAATGCACTCATGAACTTATCAACCCTATCATCCTCTTTAACAAGTTTGCTTGTTTGTCTCCTTGTCTCCTTCCACAACTTCCCATTCTCTCTCTTCCCAATCCTCCCTGAGGCTTTCCTATTACTCTCAATGTCTATGGTTGTTTTGTAAGCATCTCTTAGGGTATGTGGGTTCTTATCCCTAATAAGATAGGACAAATTTCCATCAACAGCATTGAATTAGGTAGTTAACTACAATTTCTCATCTAATCTCAACACTTGGAATAATTTGTTCATGGCCTTTTGAAATGTATTGTTGAAATAAGCCATGCTTTCATTTGGGAACTTTTTGATATTATTGATTTCATTTGACATATACCCTGAATTGACATGTTCATGGTATTGTTCCCTAAAATATCTGACAAACTCATCCCAAGATGCTATGCTACCCTCAGGAAAATTCCTAAACCAATCCCTAGCATCTTCTATCAAAGATTGAACAAAATGATTCGTTATAACATCTTCATTCTCAATCTCAAAATTAGTGATCTTATCACTGAAAGCTTTCAAATTTTCTTCACAAGTAATGACATTATTACCAGTGAAGTTAGGGATTTAGTCTCTTACCTCATTTGGGATCATGTTTGGATGACCAGGGATGCCATCCAAGAACATAGGATGATACCTATCCAAATGGATAGGTCTTCTTTAGAAATTTCCAAGGGAATTTTTTCCATTACTTCTTTCTACACCTCCTTGGTTTTGAGTAGGTTGAAGATCACCTTGTTTAGGATTAGAATTTTGAGCATTTGGATTAGGACCAAAAACTTGAGCATTTGGCCCTGAGCCACCTGGTGGGTTTTGTTGTAGTTTCCCAGTAGAAATAAGCATTGAGATACTTGCAGTGGTATTTGTAGTAGCATGGAGGAAAGATATTCTCATTTTCATGTCAGTTGTAATAGCCTCCAACTCCATTTTTTATAGCTTCTTAGCTAGATCCTCTTTAACTTTTCTATCTTTCTCCAATTCCATGTCAACTTGGGACATACCAACAGGGGTAAATTTTCTTTGTTTAGGCTCATTTATACTTATGCCAATAGCTTTCTACCTTCCCTTATCAAATGCATCCTTGTCAGTTTTCTTGAGCTTTTCATTTTTCTCAATTTCATGTGGATGCAACTACCTCAAAACAAGTCCTCCTTCAAAATCATCTTTCTTTGAATTTTATCTCTTATTAGCATCTTGTTGCCTCAAGGCTCCAATATTACCAAAAAAATCTTCATCTAGACCCTTGACCTCCTCATTTATACGTTTGGCCTTAATCTCATTTCTCTTGGTTTCTTTCAAGAGTTCTTCTCTCTCAACTAACAAATCATACAATTCCTGCTCATGATTCTTTCTTGCATTTTCTATCTTTGATTCCTGATCATGCTTCTTTCTTCTCAAGGCTAGAGCCTCATCACACAGTTTGGCAGAATCATAGGAAGTAGTCTCAGTAGCAGACATTTCTCCTGGTTGGTCTAGAGTTTCTTCTACAGGGAAGAAGCCTACATATGTCATCTCTCCATCTCTGAAGGGATCAAAATATGCATTATCTATATAAGGGCCAACTGGCCTTGAATGCTCGACACTTTCAGATGAAGATGAAACTCTCTCAGGGACAGGCATTTTCATTCTCCCTTTTGAAACGTTGGGGGAGTTATGGTTTGACCCACCTCTTTTAGACCATTGTATCCTACCAGGTGTATGGATATCTTCTCCTATATCACTCTTTGGATTATTTATATAGTAGGACCTACTGTTTCTTCGCCGACTCATTGTTAAATGAAACAATAAATTTCAATATTTCAATATGTAAATACTGGAATGCATAGAGTATAGAGTCGCCACCCACAACAAGTATGGGAAAATCTTATAAACTGATCAAGAAATGGAACAACAGATAATTAGTCTCTATGAACCTTGAAACCCTATTGCTACAATCCACTTCTCCCCAATAGAAATTGAAACTAGATTAAGATATTTGATAAATAAAGCACTAGAGAGTCTAGTGAATTAAACATGATTTCTTACACCTTTCCCCAGTACAGTCATCATTTTGTTAGAGATTTTTCTTGTAGAACCTCTATTAAGCATCGATGCTTGACTCTATGATTCCCAAGACTTGATTCAAACAAGGAAAAGTCTAATTTATGAGGATTTTATCCTCCTTCTTTGAGCTCCACAAACTCAGGTGGGTATACCTATCTTGATTTACTGCCTTTCAGTAAATCACATATTGGATCAACTTCTCATGATGATATGCTCTTGCCTTTTACTACAACTATTGATAACACATTTTACAAATGCTAATCACCAATCTTATGTAGAGATTTACAAGCCAGACTATGAACTTGACAAGAGAAAATACTAGAGAAATAAGGGTTCTCATCCTTCTTCTCTTTGAGCTTCTAACTCATGCAAACTGACCTAATGATTTAGTCTTCAAGGAATCAAAAAAATTACTCGTATGCTTTAAATACAAATGATAAACATATATGCTCTTAAGCAGAAAATAAAAGGTTGCTTACATTTTTAAATTTGATGATGATAACTACTATTCAAAGCTAGACCAACCCCTAATCCAAGGAAAAGAGTCAAATGAAATATATTTTCAAATAAACCTCTTAATGAAAACACACTTAGAACTTAGATGAAATGACTTACAAGCCATCTTCCCATTTCTATATCCATGTATCAAATTATTATACTAATACCTAGCCCTCTGAAATTACTCCTAAGAATTACTCTTCCCATGAAAGAAACTTAAAAAATATCCCACAGTTACCTTATAACTAGTGTATTTAAAATGCCTTACAAATTTAATACACAAGAAATAAAACACAAATACATGAAGACATCATAGATATGAAATAGGAACTTCCACTATATTTTATTAAGATACTTCTGTTCAATACATTCAGAATGACAAAAAGCTTTAAAACTAGACAAAATTCAGAAATCTGCCTCGTAGTTGTGAATTCACCATGCATTAAAAAACATTAAAACTTGATATATATATAGTATGAACTAGCCATATTGGAATCCTGAAAGAGACAAGATGCAACAAGATTCAGATGGCTAGGCAAAGAAAAAATTTCTAAAAGACAAAAAGGCAATTACAATTTCAGTCAGTGGAAGAAAGAACTTGAGTAGCTGATTTGCAATCATTTCAAATCCTTTTGCAGTTGGCACCTTTGTCCGTAGATATTCAATGTAACCTCTAAATTTTTTATGAAACCTAGTGACCGCCAATACAAGCTAACTTACACTAGTCTTGATGATCATTACCCTACCTATGCTCATTAACTAGGTGCCAAGTTCCATTCACTCCTCGTCTATTACATCTAGATCAATTATTGTTGGATTCTTCTTCTTGGGCTTGGTGTTGTTATCCCAAAGTGTGACATCATCCTATGATGGCCAAATGAAGCTTTGAATATTTTGTAACTGCTTCATCTTTCTTTCCCACCTAGCATCAGTAATAGCCTTTACATATGTAACAAACTTGATATAGTTTGTTTGAGCTTTAAATGCTTCATCTAAGGATTTATTAAATCTGTCAATATCTAGGACATTTTCCTCTGTTAGGAAAGCCTCCTTCTTAGGAAGAAAGGTGTCAAAATCTCCTCTCCACTCCTCAATAGCCTTGATCTCATCATTTTATTTTTTTATTGGAGGGATGAATTTACTAAAATCAGGATCAAACATGCTTAACCTTGCTTGGAATTGATTTGATTTTCCTTTGAAAAAGGACACAAATGTTCCAATTTGTTCTCTCATCTCCCCCACTTGACACAATGATTCAGGAAGATCTATCATGTGGGGTTTCAATGCCTCTAACCTTTCAACCAAGGATGCCCTGCCTAACCATACACTGAACAATGGGTCTAGAGTTTCTATTTGGAAATTTGCCTCCTCTAGATCAGGCAGCTTAATGTGTGCCTTGTGCACCACATCCAATTTTCCCTTGAGAGTATCTATCTTATGTTGCAAGATGTTCAACAATGCAGATAGGGAAACATCATTCCTATCCTTTTCCACTTGCTCTACTTCTTATGGAAAGTCCTCAGTGTTATCAGTCTGCACAGCTACAACCTATTTTGTTGGAGGAGGAAGAGCTTTGGGGCCTCTTCCAATTGCTTATTCAGATCTTCCCCTACAATGCCTTGATCTGCATCAAGCACTTCTCTCTGTTCTTTTCCATAGCAGTTGACTCATGAAAGATCCTTCCATATCTTGCTAACAATTGCTATGTTTTTGCCTCATTTAGGCAGGCAAAGTGAGTAACAACTTGGGAGATTTCAAGATTAGAGGTGTTATGGACATTCCAAATGATCTTTTCCCCATCCATCTTTTCCTCTACACTGACCATAGATGGATTTTTTTCTCTTGGAGCCAAGGACCACATAGCTAGAGTTTGGGATCTTGGTTCATATGCACAACCTCTTATCATTTCTCCTATTTGGGTCTTAGAAGACAATTTAGCATCTGGTTGCTTCCTGATCTGATCAATGATAAATGTAGAAGCTAGATCCCATCCAGGCACAAGCAACATTCTACTAGACTTTACCAATTTACTAGCCTCCTCTGGTGTAATTTTTTTAGATTCAAGGTCATAGGCTTTCAAAGCCCGCAATGCTTCATCTCATAAGGTACCACCTTCTATTATCTTCAATTGAGATCCAACTTCTTATTTCTTTCTACAAATGAGAAATTTATTGAACTCATTATTTTTAATGAATGCATCATCATTAAGGAATTCTTCCTAATAGAGATCTCTTTCATCCTTAAATAATTGGAGGGGAAAGTTTACTTCCTCTTGGATCTCTTTCTACCTTTTATTTCCCTCTCTAATGTTTTTTCTTAATTGGTGATGGTACTGTCTATCACTAGTAACCAGGGTAGTTACTCTATCTTTCTTCTTTCCTTGTGTTCCTAATTAAGAAGGCTCTCCCTATTCTATTCTCTATTTTTCCTTGGAGGCTCACTTGTTTCCTCGGTATCATGAGCTTCTGAGCTCTGTTCAAAAATAGGTGGCACATCTATCTCAGGTGGACTGTAAATCCTATATCCTCCCTCAATATCTTCCTCATATTCCAAGGATGAGTTTTGTTTAGGGCCCCTTCGCTTCTCTTCTATTTGATTCTCCAATTGGTTATACAAAGTGTCATACATTTTGATCATCTTTGTTATCCTGGTCATATAAGGCATTCTAGGGAAGAAACCTCCAAAAGGAATCCCTTCCTTTTTCATCTCCTTCTCCAAATGTGTGAGGTCCAAGTATTTTTCAGCTCTCTTTTCTGCCTCTTCATCCTCAAAAACATTTTTGATAACATCCTCTTCATCACACCCTTCATGTTCCTTGATGGCAGTGACACTTGGGGTTAGTAGTTTCTTGGCACTTTTGATAAAAAAATTCAGGGTCCACATATCTATTTAGGACCATGCTAATTCTAAACTTCCCTAACTACTTGTTTATCCTCTCCATGGTCTTCTTCCCAATAGTAAAGTCAACAATGTTGAACTGCCTTGGTGTAAATGTACCTTTCCTATGAGGGGCCAAGTGTTATTTGTCTGTCCATCAGTTTCTAGATGAATTCCATTAAGGAAATACTTGGAGGAAAAAACCTAGGAAGAATATGTGGGGGCTAAGGACATCCATAGACCCTGATTAGTGTGTAGGTCTTTTCTAAATAGAAATCTCCCCAATTGTGATCTCCTGGCCACTTATCAACATACTCACAAGGCCTTAGAAGTCTTAGCACCTTGATTATTAACCTGGTTATATTTGTACCCATCATATTTAGAATTGGATCTACAATCTAGTTATGAAAACCACAGATCTCATTCTCATTAGATATATAGTTCCAAACCCTAATCCAAAACTACATAGGGTTTTCCTGGCCTCGAAAGTGTGTCGTTGGCATCAAATTCTAAGTATCCATGCTATCTATGTTGTGGAACAGAATAAAATGCATTAGAAATAAATAATGCATGAATTTTGGGTTAGTCTTCTTCTGGATACTGATAAGGCCCTCATGTATCATGTCAATAATATACTAAATATAGTTTAAATCAGTATTTACATGGGAGTTTTGGATATCCAAGATTATCATTAATAAATCTGAGGGCATTTTCTCCATATGCCCATCAATTAAAAACACCCTACACAGCCCATAAGCTAAGTATTTCATGTAAAATTTCAGATCCTTGAACTCATATGGTGCATTCTTGGAAGGGGGTAGTGGGGCTTTGTAGTTTCTATTTGACCTAGGCATGTGGGCAAGGATCAAATTTTTAACTAGATTGACCTCTCTGCTATATTTTTCTTTCAGCTTTCTTACGTCAATTTATGTTGCAAAGGCATGGTATATACCAAAGGCTTTCATAAAGGAATCCCTATCCAGGATGACTCGAGTTGTCTCATCATGTTTTTTGTTGGTTTTAGAGATTGTTTCATACCTTCTAGCCAACTCAACTAACAAGTCTGCATCCAAAAAGACATTTGGGACTATTGACTTGGCCAAACCTAATGTCCAGGGATTTGAGATAGGGATTTTCCTATCTTTATTACTATAGAAGTAATTAAACAAGTGATACACAAAACACCCAGGAGTGACAGGGTCCCTACAATTTGACATGAAGTCTGAGAAGAACTCATCACTAACCTTTTTATTTTGGTTTGTTCTAGGAAGAAAAGTGATGAACTCCTCTGAGTAGTTTCTTTTCACCTTCTATTCTTCTTCTACATCCTTGCCTCCCCAACTAGCTGAAACCTTGCTAGAATCTTCTTGACTCGTATTTGTTGATATTTGAATTATCTCTTTCTAAAAAGGGCTCTCTTCAAAAATCTCTGCAATTCACCCAATTCTCGCTTTGTTCTTCTAAAAAATTTGACAAGCAGAATGTATAAGTGTTGAGTCTATTTACCATTGAAAAATTAATGCATCAGTCTAGTCTATAACTCTAAAAGTCATTGCTCAGTCACTTCTGCAATATCTCTACATGTATTGAAATCAATTTTGTGCTAGCTGTGGCACCTGAAGTTGACAGGTAATTGAATTTGAACTCTTAGCTGGAAAAGGTCATGATTTCTTTTTGCTTCAAAAATGTTATAAAATGTTAAAACACCCAAGATGACATCTGATTGGCTTGAATTTATTGCCTTTTTACAACTCAGCAGAGTACTTGTACTTTGTCAGGATCTCCAATATTTCATTAACCTTGTTTTGATTTTACTTTATTTCCTTGGAATGGCGCGAGAACAAGATCCTTAGGATTTCACTATACTTTAGCCTTACCATGTTTTATCTTGAGATAACTCAACTTCTCTATCTCTATATCTCTAAATTTGTTTTCTTGACTTGGGTTATATTACGAGATCTAGCGCCAACTATAGAGCTCTTACTTCATCAACGATCCTCGCTAAATCTCTAAATGATTTTCTTAACTTTGAATTTATTCTGAGATTCAGTGCTAGCCACATATTCTAACCTTACTTCACCTCTGGTTTACCTCTTAACACCAAGTAACTCATCTCTTTGTATCTCTGAATCTCACAATGTAACTCTACTTGACTTTACTCGACCATGATCAAATTTGGAGATTCAGAGATAAAGGAAAATCCAAGTTAGTGAATAAACTTCTTAACTCAAGTCTCATCTAGAGATCTAGCGATATCCACTCATCTGAGATAAGATCGATGATCCTTGCCAAATATCTGATCTTTTGTCTTAACCTTAAGTCCATTCAGATCTTCAATGACAAGGAAAAAAGTGTAATCCTTTCTTGACTCTGAGTTAAATCCTGAGATTCAGAGATAACTAAGTCTCTGAATCATTGAAAACTTTTCCTTGACTCATGGTTCATTCAAAGATCTAGCACCAAACCTTGATCTTAATTTTGATCTATGGCTCCTATTTGATTGCATAATCATTGACACTAACTTCAGCCTATTCCAATATTATGAGGTAAAGGCTATCTTGCAATCTCCCAATGTTTACACTAACTATAGTCAAGTCTCAAGATTCAGAGATAATACAGTCTCTGAAATGCTGAATGATTTTTTGTACCTTGAGTTTACTTTGAGTCTTGATGAAAAATATAGATCTCCTTTGCAACTTAGACATGTGTTTGCATCTTGGTTTATTACCTCCAGATCACTGAATGTTTCTTGACCTTTTGACCTTTTCTAGCGATTCAGTGCCAGACGCACATCTCTTCTCTGATCAATGGTCCAGATCCTTCCTTTGAAAACCTAACTTGGCCTTGAACTAAGCACACCTGACCCTGATCACATCTGGAGATTCAGTAACTGAATAGATCTCCAAGTTGCTGAATTTTTCTTTTAACTCAGGTTTTATCTGGAGATCATGTGCTAGCCCTAGATCTTTTCTTTCATCGATGATCAACGCTGAGTCTCTTAATGATTTTTTACTTGACCAATTCTTTCCGCAATTAAGATACAACCCTTGATCTTGATCTTAATCCAATGGCTTGTATTTAATCTTGAGACTATTTCCTTAACTGTACTTTTATTTTGAGATCACGCAACCAAGCTACCTTTGAATCTCCAAATACTTTTCATAACTTGAGTTAAGTTACGAGATCTAGCTCTAGCCACATGATGAAAATTGGATCTACGACCCACGCATAATCTTTGAATGAAAAGAGAAAATTCAATCTCGTTGGGAGATTGAGAGATAAAGAGCTTCACCAAGGTGCCAAATAAAAGGTAATATTCTATATTGATTGCGAGATCAAGAGATAAAGGCAAGGATAAAAAAGCACATGACTTAAAGATACTTTAGTTGCACAACAAAAGTAACTTCAAAGTAGAACAAGGTCATGTGGGTCTAGGGGTTTTTCATGATAAAGACACAAAAAGACTTAGGGTTTAAGGATTTCATCCATTTTCAGTACCAAATTGCTTGGGAAGTAGAAACTTACAAAAAAATTTGAGGGCACACTAGAGAAAACTTTGAAATTTAGGGCATAAACCGACACTGGGAACCAAAACTTTTAACATGACTCAAAAACCACAAAATAGTCCCAACACCTATATTTGCAGGATGAAACCTTGTTCTTCCTAAATGCGAGCTTGTTTACCAGATGTGATCTAGGATTAACCAAAAGTGAGCTTGTTTCCCATATGTGACCCTATTTTTTAAATACGAGCCAGGACTGACCAAATGCGAGCTTCTCATGGGTTTTCCTAATTTTTGCCACTTTGTCTTGGAAAATTTGAAAAAAATTTCGGCTCCAGGGTCTATCTGATAATTTCTAGAGTGTTTTTAAACAACATAGATGTCTATAATTGTCAAAATGTTTTTTTTTTGGGAGATATTTATCTTGTTATTCAATTTCAACACATTAAGAAGGTTGTAAGTGACCAAACACACACCTATTCCCTAAATTATATGGCATAGAATGAAAATATTTTCTCGTAGACTCAGGTACACACTCAAATGCTAATCAAAATATGACCATCACCAAACACGCAATGGCTCCAGTCATGATGTTGTATTATTCGACTCCAAACGTAAGTGAGGGCATGAAATGACGAGTATCTTGGGGAAATTATGATTTTCCTTGCACAAATATTATCACCTTTCAGAGATGAATTAGGTAGTTTCAACAACAAAATATTTTTTATTTTTGGGCATCCATTTGCAACCATCCCCCATAGAATTTTACAAGGAAAAATTAAGGCATATAGCCATATGAGTATCTAAATGTATTTAGTCTCACCGGTAAGATTCAAGTGACTCCACTCGAGACACATATAAGCATTTCCAAGGAATGGTAGTCAAAATTCCAAGGAAAAAACTAATTACGTCTTCTGAGACTTTGGCCTCAAGGAAGAGTTTTTAGTATATTGAGATGGATGGGTTGGAGTTCACCTATCCTCAGTTGGGTCATTCCCAAGAGATTTTTTCATCAACTGGAAGGCCCTCTAATTTTAAAAATAAATAAAGAGGATTGATGGATTAGGAGTCTTACTTTTTTATTCTTCACAAAGAAGAAGAGAATACTGTCCTATCCATGTCATTTTCTCCTATCAAGCACATCATGCAAGTTCTTTCCCTTGAATTATCAAACTCAAAACCTAGTCCCCCATATTGAGTTTCTGATTCAAGTTGGGAAAAGAGCATAATCCTCTAGTTGGACTAAGAATCAAATTCAAATCTGATAATTAGGTTCCTATTTAAATAATTTAGACAAAAGCACTTTTGAGAAAATTAAAGTTCATTTCTTCACTTTCTATTCAAATCATAACTTGATGTTTGAGGTTCTGATTTTCCATGAAGGAAAAGAGAATACTTCTCTAATCAAGTTATGAAGTGGATAAAAAATGCGTTAAATTCCTAAAATTGCAAGAATGTTTGGTTGTAATATGCAAGGAAACCTACAAAACCAATTTTTAGTAGTTTTTACTCCATCTTCTTGACCAAAGAAGTCTTCAACAATGTCCTGCAATAACTCATTAGGCTTATGAAATGATCAAATTCATCCAAAAACATGCAAGGTTAGTTGATTAGTTGGAAAATTTATAAAATATGCCAGAAGACTAACCAAATGTGACTCTGAACGTAACCAAATGTGATTTTATTTACCAAATGTGATTCAAGATTTACCAAATGCAATGAAGGATCCTAAAGGTGAGCCTTTGCACTAAATGTGATCTGGAATTAACATGATGCAAGCCTTTACCAAAAGTGACCCAAGATCAGCAGGATGTGATGCAAGATATCTAGGATGCAAGCTTCTTTCCTGGATGCGATCCTTTTCTCCTAAATGCAATCCTTTTCTCCTAAATGCGATTCTGCGCCCAAAAATATAGAACAAAAGGTGATCAATTTTCTCAAATTAGTGATAAATCTGGGGCTCAACCCCATGGTGGGTGCCAAAATGTTGTGTGTGAATATTGTACCTACAAGCTACAACACAACACTTCAATATGTCATTGTATCAATGGTTAGAATCATCAAATTCAATTGAAAAACATGGAAAACCAAAGGAAATTGACATATTGCTTCCTATCAAAGAAGAGTATGATTTAAGCTATAATTTCCCTTAGATTATGCATAAATCAGTGACACATTCAGTCCTATAATGGAAGATTCAATTGAGAAATGAAGCTAATTAACATACAATTCATGCTTAAAATGATGCAATTAAAGCACAAAATGAAGATGACCTAATTAGCTATGTGAGATTACAAAATGACAGCATAAGAGTACATTAAAATTCTAATAATTAAGGACAGCATAAGAATGCTTTCAAATTTCTAAGATTAAGGGCCAATTAAGCTCAAAATTTAATCCTTTTACGGAAGAATTTGAGGAATGAGTGGTTGAGATCAACTTGTGAGGAGAGGTGATGATTGAATCTTTGGTGATCCATGTGAGTAAACTCTCACTGGTTTATGGATTGACTTTCCATGTGCAAGTGATGAGTTGTAATTAGAGAATTTATTTAATTCCTTTTAATTAACTACATTAGCCAAGGATTTAACTGGGTTGATTTGATTTAAATAGGCCAATGCAATTAATGTGATGTAGTGATGAAATCACTTTGATTTTAGGAAATTAAATTGATTTTGATGAATTATGCCAATAATTGAATGGTTGGATTGACATAATTGTGGATATGATCACATTTAGGGAAAATAGGGTCTCTAGTTAGAGTAGACCAAATTAGGGTGGTTACATGTATGTATGTATGTAGTAGAATTTCAAGTTGTAGAATTAAACCAGTGACATAGTATTATTTCCCTCCACACCTAGATGACTGTAGTAATTGATAGATTATTTAATGAAATATTTGTATTAGCAATGCACAAAAATGAAGGATATATGATCAGCTAACATCTTGTTTCAAAAATTTGAAGAAGATATATTTGAGCGGCTAAGAATAGATTATCCTTAATCCTTAGTTTACATATATCATAAACTTAGTTATGAATGAAACTACCACATATGAATTCTTAAACATGGTGACCCATTAATTAGCCACTTCCTTCCATAATTTATCTTGCTTAGATTCATATTGGGTTTGAAGCTATGGGAAAAGAAAATATTATGTACAACACTAGAAACTATTTTATTAGCCAAATTTTGTGTTTCTAATAGAAAACAAGAAATAGTGTGTCACAAACAACAATGAAATGTAAGAGGATTTTCTCCAATTCTAATTCAGCACACGGAATAGGAAATACATTATACCCATACCAATAAGTTATAGCCAATGTGTTCCACTCATAAAAGAGACACAAGGGTATCATTTCAGTAACTCAATCGTTTTCTTCTATCAAACCTGCTTGAACTCTAGTAATGATAGAAATCTCTCAAATAGGAAGAAGAATACGCAACATTTGATAACCTAGTTGTTGCCAAAGGAACCTCCATACTCCTAGATACTATGCTCTTTCCAGTGACATGCATTCTAAGGAAACCATCAAACCATAAAATCATACAAAAAGATCCTATCCTAACATTAAAGCCATGATGGAAAATCATGAAATATGAAAGTAAATTCAACAAAATTGCCTTCAACTTGCTCCATTTCCTTTCTTGCTTTTCAAAATTGAATTGATGTATCTTCCATGACAAGAACACTCAACATGAAATAAAAATGATGATAATAGTGAGAAGATTCAAAATATGATGGTTAGCAAAAATGACAGAAATGATCTCAATTTATAGAGTTTTTGAGAAAATTACCCAAATTGGCAATTGAAAGCAATTAGGAAAGCACCATATTTTATGACAAGGTTTGAAATTCATTTTAGAAACATTCCAAAATGAGTGGAATCTCATTTAGAAACTTGCAAAATGGATGAGTAGTTAACTAGGAGAGTGTAAGAGTTCAAAAGAGGAAAGTGTATGTGATGGAGAGAAAAGAGGGAGTAGAGGCTATTAAATAGGGATGGAAGCTAGATTTTAGGAATATAATCCCATGTGGAAATGTGAGACATTTTTTGAATTTAAAATTCAATATTCCTCACAAATTAGTAATTAGGAATTTTAGGAAGAAATTAGAAATAGAAAATTAATAATAACTCCCATGTTTAAAATTAGAAAATTAATTAATATAATTAAATAATTATGGGGAAATGGGGGAACATTGGGATAAATAAATTTAATTTATTTATCATAGGTTAGGACTTAGGAATAGGGGATAAATTAATGATTATTTACCCTTATAGAAGATGAAATTGATCGACAAGATTAAAATTATCAATGATGAAAATGACATGATTAGACATGATCAAAAGGTCAAATCGATCAAAATATGATGGCAATTAGGACAAAAATTAGTAATTAATTAAATAATTTCCATTATTTATTAATAGAATAATGACACAATACTGGTGAATGATAAAGACCAAACACACAATATAAAAGGCATGTTAAAAAATGGGGGCCAGAGGTGTTGAGCCATTTTTAGTGTTTACATTTTTCCCCTCTTTGATACAATGCAATTCTGAGCGTTGTGTCAAAGAAAAAATAACAGATCATGCCCCAGTGGATTGACAGAATGGAGGTAGGATTCCCCCTCAAAAAGTTAGGTATAAATTGACATGACAACAATTTATTGAAAAGAAAAAGGATTGCTAGGAATGGTAGAAGAAGAGTTTGTAAAAAATATAGATTAAACAAAGAGTAGTTAGTAATGATGAAACTTGCTTTCATAAGTGCACTTTATCAATGGAGCTTTATTTAATATGGAAAATTGGATGTGTCGCACTATAACATGGAAATTTAGGGTCATAATGCAATCCCTTTGCATAAAAACAAACACAATTGAAGACAATGACTGTTTCCATCCATCCTGAAGCATTGGACATACGTTCCCCAAAACTTTATGAAAACCACACTGCAAATATAAGACAAAAATAAAAGTGAATGACCATGAACCATCTCGGCCACTCTCATCACTCAGTGATATCCTTGATTAGAATAAGAACATGACCAAATGACAAATCAATAAAAGATAAGACTCACAAAAAAAGCAAGTCAACAACCATTATGATCTTGTTGTCAAAGTTGCTAGTTTGTTTGATTGATGATAATGATGATGTCTAGTTTCAAGAATGAAGTACCCCATCTAAGAGAAATATCATCTAGTTTTGAATATACCACACCTTGTATAAGACAAAATAACAAGTTTGATAAAGGAAAAATTGATGTTGATTGATTGATAGGATAAGTTTCATTTGATTGATTGTTGACGAGATTGAATAGTTTGTTTGTTAATGCATGATTTTTTTAAGTGCAATATTTGATATAAGTCTTCACATTGCATCTGCTCAAATGTTTGTCTTGTCGTAAAGGAAAATTTATTGATGATAGGATAAATGATTATGTACATGATGAAAAAATAAACTGAGTGTCATAAATGACATTTATTGCTTTGATTTTTTTATGATTTTTCAATTTTTAGGATTTTTTAAATATTCTTTATTTTTTTAGGTTGTTCACAATTTTGAGGATTTTTTCAAGACTTTTTGATGATTTTTGCTATTTTTTTAGCATACTATTTGGTTTTTAGAGATTTTATTCAAGATCATATTTGATTTTGTAGGGGTTTTTTTCAGTACATTAGTATGTAGATGAGAAACATGTATTGAAATTTCCCCCAATCTCTAGAAAGGCAAGGACATTACATATTGATGGATGGACTGGTAGATGGATGAAGGCCAAGGGTTGCTTATTATGATATTGATATTGTTTGGATGCCAAGGACTATCCAAGCAATGGGATAACATGTTTTTTCCAAGCTAAGGATAGGAAATGACAAGATAGGTAATGATAATGGTGCACTAAATGACATGCGATGTATAGAAATGGACATGTCAAGAGGTTTTTTGAAACATGTTTTGCATTTAATGTCCTTATTTTATATCAAGACTAAGAGAGGGATTTGGGTAGAAAAATGATAGGATATGGATGAGAAAATCATAGGGACAAAGGTAAGAAAGATCAATAATGTACAAAAGGATATGGACTAAGGGGATATGATAATACAAGAAATATACACCAAAGGTTGTGATAAGATAGGCGACATGGATCAAAGGGATGAGGGGGGAACATAAAGCATATAGGACACATGATGCTTCTAGGGAGATCCATAGCCTTGTCAAGATCAAAGTGAGGAAAAAGGGGATATGGATGTCAATAAGGTAAGGGATATGAGGGAAATATGATAATGGAGGAAATGATAAGAATAATGACAGGGGTATTTTATGATAGGAAAACATGAATGAAACCTGCCCCCAAGTATGGAATGCAAGAAGTTCATAGATAACACATGACGCTTATTTTGTAGGTATTCATCATGGTACTTTCCCAAAGTGCCTATTTGTCAAGTTTTCACTATTGGAAAAATCATTTCTTCTTCTTTTTTTTTGTTACCAAGATGCTTGTTTGCCAGGTTTTCATCAAGACAACTATTTTTTACTTTTTCAAAATTTTGACTTTTTGGACATTTTGAACCTTTGGAAATAATGGAAGCATTATATGACATGGATGGAGGACTCAAGCACCTTACTCTTTGGATGGTTCTCTTGAAGGACAGGCAATAATAGACCATGACGATGACAATATACTCAAAGATGTTGGTAGGGTAATGCCAAAGGGGTGAAAGAGGTGATTGAATGAAGTGGGATAAGGGTTTAGGAAAATAATTGGATATTATGGATAAAGGGCTGGAAATTAGGTGTTGGATAATGGAGGGGGTGTTGGAAGACTTTCTTTTGAGTGGATGGAAATGTGGGATAGAATAACATTGCCACACACCTTGAGGGGTGATGGAGGGAAAGGAGATTTTGGATTTAACAAAGGAATGGATAGGTATTTTTGGATATAAAGACCCAAAATAGATTTGGAATGTGATAGGAATTTAGATGGAAGGATAGCAATTTTGGATGCTAATTGTGATTTTTCTTTAGGACTTTGTGTTTCAAGGAGCTGCATGGGAATCCACATGGACTTTTATTTTTCATTCTTTTGTGGGTCCTCGGAACACATTGCTTGCACAAGGGATTTAGGAACACATATTTATTTTGTATTTATTTTTTCTTAACTATCCTTTGTGGCCTTTTGGACATTCCTTCTTCTTTTTGGATCATATTTTTCTTTGTTTTTATAGGTCAATTATACTGGATATATTGATCCTTGATAACATGTGGATTGCTTGACTTATACACTTTATGCTTGGCATCCAAATTTATTGAAAAGGAAATGGGATTCATGGATGGATAGGGATTTTATGGAGGCCTTTTGAATGGGTGGAAGGTTCTTCAAGATGTCTGCCTTTGCTGACTTGCATTCAGAAAAAGGGTAAATGGATTATGAGCTAGTGGATGGAGGAATATATGGACCTAAGATGGATGGAAAGGATAAAGGGGGAGGTATATGTTTGGATTTGAATTTTGAAGTGATACCAATGTCTTGAGATTGAGCTTTATAATTAAGGTCACGGCCCTTAGAATTTCATTCACATGAAAAGGTTTTAATATACTTTGTTTAAGGAGGTCTAACCCTTTGACTTGATAATGCTTGCTTTGACTGGTAGGACACTTGCTAAAAGATGGGAATCTATTTTTTTGAGGTGGATATGACATGGAAGGACTTATGGGATAATGAAGTGAACCAAATTGGATGGAAGTAGAGGAAATCATTTAACATGTAAGGGGTTCTTGAACAACTTGTGTAAAGGTGCTCAAATCGTGAGGAGAATCAAGAGGAACAATGAGATCTTGTGATGCAATAGGATTAGTGATAGGATCATCTAGTAGGATAGGATCTTGTGGGATATCTAGAGGATTAAGTCAAGGAAATTAATGGATGGATGGATATTGAGGAGGATCTGGAGGGATGATGGGATCTTGTGGTAGACATGGAAATTAAGGGATACTTTTATCTTGACTTGGAAGGAGATCATGAGACTCCATTTGAAAGGTTTTTTGATCTTGAATTTTCATGGAATCATTAGGAAGAAGAGAAGGGAGGTTATAGTGTTGTTTAGGAAGTGGAAGGTCAATGGGAATTAGAAGGGCACTTTTCCATTGAGATGGAAGGGGGTGATCTTGGATAGGAGGATTAGGGATAATGGGACTATAATGAGGATCAAGGAAAATGGAAATTTAGTCAACAATTGGAGGAGATTGGTCATTTTGGGTATTGGAGATTTTTGGGATGTTTTTTAGATTATGCTTATATGTGTTGGCATTAATTTTTTTCATTGATGTCAACGTATTCCTACTATTGAAGATAGTGTTCCTGGTTGGTTTCGTGAGATGATTTATGTGGTACGGTTACTATGTTGAAGATATAATACTACAATCTTTGAGTTGTACTCACAGATGTCTTTGCTTGATCTTGTTCAAGTGGTAGAGGATCACATGATGATTTAAGAGAGTTATGATGGATTTATCAGGGACATATATTTTGTTTGTTCAAACTATGACTATTTCAGTATTTGGATCAGGTTGGATTGGTTATTTAATATTCTTGGTTGCTAAGATGGTGGTGAGTTCAAGAAATGATGTGTGTCCTTAGCTCAAGTGGTTCATAATTTGGATGCTTGTAAGATAATTTTATTTTATGACAGTGGTTGTTGATTGGTATTCCTGATGAACAACTTAGAGAATTCTATGGATTATATGATATAGATGTTATTATTAATGTATTGGTATTTCACATTACTTGTTGATATTTCTAGATCATTTTTTATTTGTGTTATTGGATTGCATTGGTTTATGTGATCGGATTTCATGAATTTCATGTGGAATTTTGATTTTCTTATGTGTTCTTGGTCGACTTGGTGATGTAGCATGTTGTGAAGGATTGTGGTGTGATATACAGATCTGAATTATGTTCAAAGATGTTGGTATGGATCATTGCTATGTCTTATCCGACATTCAATGGATCACATCGAGTATTGACATGTATTTAATTATTATTCTATAATTAGGTCCCTAACCGACCTAGTTGAAATAAATTGATGTAATGTATAAATATGTAATCATTTATAAATTTGAAAGTATGTGTGGATGAGAGAGAGTGTATGACATACTAAAGAGAAGAGGTGTGAGTGGAATCTACAATTGAGGAAGAGATTATTGCACTTTCTTGGAACTATATTTGCATATCATAGATGCTATTTGTCAGTTTTTTAGTTTGGATAGTATGTCCTCTATGATTTGTAATTAGAGATTGTTGTAAGATAGTCAGCCTTCCTTGGGATTGAAATCCTTGTTGTATTTGAGAAGTGAGCTCTAGGTAGTGTGTCTAAATGTATATGCATTCCCTTTTGTAATACTCTTAACATGGTATATTTATTTTAATAGAGTATATTCATCTCATGGGTTTGATCCCAACCGTGGTTTTTCCCCTAACAGGGTTTCCACATCAAAATCCTGGTGTTATGTGTTGACTAATGTGTTATAATATTAATTTCATGTTCATCATTCAGATTTGTGATTAAACTATATAAGTTGGTTAAAGGGTGATGATAGTGTAGCACAAATGATCCCCCCCAGTTGTTTGTGCTACCTTAAAGTCTACCAATTGGTATCAGATCTAGTGTCCTCTTTTTGAAACTTGACCACTTGAGGAGATCTGGGATGTTGCTATTTAAGAAGGATGGTCTGAGATTTGATAGAAAAAATTATATGATATGGAAGGATTGGATGATTACACACTTGATATTTCTTAGGAAAGAATATTGGGTTGTTACAAAGAAGGATTATGAACCTCTTGCAGATCTTTCTACTATGAGTGTTGATGAGAATAAATAATTTAAGTATAATATGAGAGAAAAATAAGCTATGAAGAGTGCGTTATCAGATGTTGATGTACGCCTCTCTCTCCGGTTTCCCACAGCTTTCCAAGGGCAGGGGTTAGTAGCCAAGGTTCACAAGTGCATGCAAATCTATTAAGCAATAACTACTAAACGAAATGATCGAAACGCGAGCAATAA
>MU223106.1:1495457-1542498 GCA_018584345.1 Thuja plicata | reverse complement strand
CTTTATTTGATGAAATTAAATTAATTTAATTGGAAGAATATAATTAGTGAGTTTAAATATTTGATTTAAACTATAGGAAATTGAATTTAATTGATTAAATATTGGTAAATAATCATTTAAATGTTTAATTAATTAAATAAAATTAATTATTTAATTAATGTTGAGAATTGGATTAGATGATTTGAGAAAGGTGAATTTAGAAGAAAATAGATGATTAATTAATGATTAAGAAACCATTAATTAATAGATGAAAATTAGGGTTTTAATGTAAAGTTGCAAGCCTGTCCATTTTAGGGTGTCTACAGTTGAGTATACAAACATTTTAGGATTAGAGATTGCACATGAAATATGGACAAGATTGGAGACATTATATGAAGGAGATGAATTTGTGAAGCAATCCAAGCTACAAAATATGAAATGAACAAAGGAATTATTGAGGATGAGTGAAGATGAGAACATTACTTCCTATGTGAATAAGATCACTGACCTTGTTCGTGGAATCAGATGCACCGGTGGAATATTGGATGACAATGAAACTCTTTCTAAAATCCTGAGATCCTTGCCTCCTTACAATCATAAAGTTTTTTATATTGAAGAAATAAGAACTTTGACGACCATGACAGGAGATACATTGATTGGTAAGTTAGTTACTTTTGAAATGAGTGAGTTTGGAGATAAATTTCCTAAATCTAAATCTACATTTAAAGCCTCTATTTCTAAGGATAAGAAAAGATATGACCCTAGAGAAATTTTATCTAAGATTGGTATATATGGTAAGGAATAGGAACAAATTACGAAAGAAGAAAGAGATATTGAAGATCTTGAAGCCCTATTTGTGAAGAGACTACCTACGGGATCTAGTAATTATGAAGGAAAGTTGCATTTGAAAGTTTTTGTATGCAATAAGATTGGTCACATTTCTTTTATATGTCCTAACAAAGATCCTAAGTATAAGCATAATAAAATCAGACCTAAATATTAGGAGAAGTGTTACTATGTTATTCATGAAGGAAAAACAAATGATGAATTTGGGAAGAGAGAAGATGAGATTGTGTTCATTACTATCAAAGAAGAGAATCTTAACAAAGAGAAAGCCTTGGTTTCACATGTGGATAAGAGAGATTACTGGATTATTGACAGTGAATATTCACATCACATGACTGGAGACAAAATAAAATTTATGAAGCTTGAATATTATGATAGTGGAGTTGTTAGATTTGGTAACAATGCTCCTTGTTTGATCAAAAGAATATATTCAATCATACTTGATGGTAAGAGTAATATTGATGATGTTTTATATGTTGAAGGTTTAAGGCATAATCTTTTGAGTGTTGGACAGTTAGTTGATAAGGGTTATCACTTGGAATTAAAGAATATAATATGTATAATAATTGGAAGCAATGGAATTGCTATTTCATCAGGTACAAATACTGGAGGTAATGTATTTCACTTGAACAATTTAGAGAATAGATATTTGATTACTAAGATTGATGATAGTTGGTTGTGGCACAAGAGGTTTTTCATGTGAACTTTGATAACATTGTGAAGATAAGAACTACAAATCCAGTGAGAGATTTGACTAAATTTTTCAAACTTGCTAATGTGATGGGTAAGGAATGTCAGCTAGGTAAGCTAGATAAATATACTTTCAAAAGTAAGACCTATTCTTTGAGTAGATTGTTAGATTTGGTGCATACTAATTTATGTGGTCCTATAAGAACTAGAATTTATTATGGAGATAGATACTTTATCATGTTCATTGATGATTATTATAGGATGATGTGGGTTACATTTTTAAAGGAAAAATATGAGGCATTTTCCAAATTCAAGATTTTTAGAGCTATGGTTGAGACTAAGATAGGTATGAAGTTGAAATGTTTGAGATTTGATAGAGGTGGAGAGTTTACATTTAGAGAGTTTGATGCATATTGTGAAGAGCATGGGATAAATATGAAAATGTTTGCTACATGAACCCCATAGAAGAATGGAATTGCAAAGAGAAGAAAAAAAACAATCCTTGGTACTACAAGGAATATGATGATTGAAGGAAATGTTTCATAGATCTATTGGAGAGAATTTGTTAGCACTACAGTTTATACATCAAACTAAGTTCAAATCAAGCATGGTACTGGTAAGACTCCTTATGAGCTTTGGTATGGTCATATTCCTATTGTGAAGTATTTCAAAATCTTTGGAAGAAAATATTACACTAAGAGATATAAAGATTTAGGAAATTTGATCCTAGAAGTGATGAAGGAATATTTCTTAGTTATTCTACAAAGAGAAAGGCATACAAATGTTATAATCATAGATTGAGAAAGATGATTGAGAGAGCTAATGTGAAAGTGGATGAAAGTTTTCAAAAATCATTTAGTCTTGTAGTTATAAATCAGATGATGAAGAAGAGAGTTAGATTGTGCAAGCACAAAATCAAAATTAGAATGGATCGGTAGAACAAAATGAAGAAGTTGGAAATGAGGAAGAGTTGGAAGCACAAGAGTCAAATAAAAATGCAAATCCAAAGACTCCAAGGTATGTAAAGTTAAATCATTCAAAGAATCAAATTATTGGTGATATAGACAAAGGTGTTCAAACTAGAGAAAGAATTGCTAGGAATAAAATTTGTTTGGTTTCTAAGATTGAGCTTAAGGATGTGGATGAAGCATGCAAAGATGAAAGTTGGATCAAATCCATGAAAGAAGAATTGGAACAAATTAAAAAGAATAAGACATGGATTCTTGTTCCTAGACTTGTGGACAATAATGTGATCATTACTAAATGAGTATTCATAAATAAATTGAATGAAGATGGTGAAATTGTTTGGAACAAAGTCAGACTCATTTGTAAGGGGTATTTTCAAATGGAAGGTATTAATTTTGAGGAGACCTTTTCTCCTATTTCTAGAATTCAAGTTGTTAGAATTTTTCTTTCATATGATACTTACAAAAATTTCAAGGTATATCAGATGGATGTAAAGTCTTCATTATTGAATGGAGAGTTGGAAGAGGAAGTATACATTGAACAACCAGATGGTTTTCCTTATACTGATAAAGATGACATGGTTTTTCGATTGAAGAAAATATTATATGGATTGAAGCAAGCCCCTAGAGCCTGGTATGGAAGGTTAGATAATTATTTATTGAAGATTGGTTTTAATAAAGGTACTGTTGATAGTAATTTGTACTTCAAAGTTGTTAATGATAAAATTTTTATTGTTGAAGTATTTGTGGATGATATCATTTTTGCTGGAAATAACAAGTTGAGTAAAAAAAATTTTATGAGATGTAGATGTAATTTTAGATGTCTATGATAGGTGAGATTAAATTCTTTCTTAGATTGCAAATTTCACAAACATATAAGGGTATTTTTATTTCTCATTCTAAGTATGTAAAAGAATTGTTGAAGAAATTTGGTATGGATGATTCAAAACCTGTTGGTACACCTATGATTACTAGTTGTAAGTTGACAAATATTGATAATACACATCAAACAAGATACATGTCAATTATTTGTGGGTTTTTATACTTGACACAAACTAGACCAGATATTATGAATGATGTTTGCATTGTTGCTAGAACCAAAGGAATCACATGTTGTTGTTAAGAGGATATTCAAATACTTGAAGGGAAAAAAATTATTATGGCTAGTGATATGGTAAGGATGATTATTTCACATTGAGTGCATTTACTAATGTGGATTCGACATGTAATGTGGATAGAAAGAGAACATGTGGAGGAGCATTCTTCTTGGGTAAGAGATTAGTTTCATGGGAAAGTAAGAAACAAAGTTGTATATTACAATCTATTATTGAAGTTGAGTATGTTGTTGTTGTTAATTGTACACAAGTGGTATGGATGAAGGAAATGTTGAAAGATATCAGATTATGTATAAATGAACCTATTTCTATCTATTGTGATAATTCAAGTTCTTTCAATATTTCAAAGAAACCTATATTGCATTCAAAGACAAAGCATATTTATATCAAATATCATTTATTGAGAGATAAAGTCAATGAGAAAGAAGTTAGATTGGAGTATGTATTTACTAAAGATAAGATTGTAGATATATTCATGAATCCCTTTCCAAAGGATACTTTTGAATATCTCTAAGGTAAGCTTGGGGTGATTACCCATCCTGATCAGATCTAGAGATGCATTGAGATGCATTAGTCTAGTGTTCTTAAAAATATTTCATTCTTCTATATTGATGCTATGGTGACTAATCCTCAGGGGGAGTAGTGAGAAGTGAATGTTTTATGATTAGTTCATGAGGTATGTTGTTCAAATATATTTTCTTGAGATATATTTTGTTCAAATATTTGGCTTCTCTGACTTAGTGCATACATGTGCCTTTTTCATTGATGTCAAAGGGGGAGATATATTAATGTAAAAAATAAGCATGTTGGGAAGAGATTGTAAAACAAGTATGTCATATTGTGGATATTCTTGGTATTGTTTTTGATATTATTTCTTTATGCATTGATTTGTTTTTTCACATCATATGTTTCCATCAATGCCAAAGTGGGAGATTGTTGGAGATTGTTGGGATGTTGTTTAGATTATGCTTAAATGTGTTGGGATTAATGTTTTGTCATTATGTCAACATATTCCTATTGTTGAAGGCAATGTTCCTAGTTTGTTTAGTGAGATGATTTTTGTGGTACGATTACTATATTGAAGATCTAATGTTGTGATCATTTAGTTGTGTTCATGAATGTTTTTACTTGATCTTTTTCAAGTGGAAAAGGATCGCATGGTGATTTGAGAGAGTTATGATGGATTTATCAGAGAGATATTTTGGTAGTTTAGATTGTGAAAGTGTTTCAGTATTTGGATCGGTATGGATTGGTTATGAAATATTCTTGGTTGATAACATGGTGGTAAGTTCAGGACATTGATGTGTGTCCTCAACTCGAGTGGTTTTTTATTTGGATGTTGACAAGATAATTTTATTTTATGATAGTGGTTGTTGATTGGCGTTCCTAATGAACAAAGAAAAGAAGTGTATGGATTCTATGATAGATATGTTCTTATTGATGTCTTGGTATTTCATGGTTCTTTTTGATGTTTCTAGATCATGTTCGATTCATTTTGTTGGACCAGGTTGGTTTATGTGATCAAATTTGGTGAATTTCATGTGGTGTGTTGATGTTCTTATGTGTTCTTGGATGACTTGGTGATGTAGCGTGTTGTGAAGGATTGTGGCATGATCTACAGATCTGGAGCATGTTGAAAGATGTTATGGATCATTATTATGTATTAGCTAACATTCAATGGATCACCTTGAGTATTGAGATGTAATGAATTAATGTTTTGTAATTAGGTCCTTAGCTGACCTAGTTTAAATAACTTGATGTAATGTGTATAAACAAAGTATGAGTGGATGAGAGAGAATGTATGAGATGCTGAAGAGAAGAGGTACAAATGGAATCTGCAATTGAGGTAAAGATTATTGCACTTGATTGGAACTATATTGGCATATCAAAGATGTTGTTTGTCAGTTCGTGAGTTTGGACAGTATGTCCTCTATGATTCATAATCAGAGTGTTGTAAGTTAGTGATCCTTCCTTGGGATTGGGATCCTTGTTGTATTTGAGCAATGAGCTCTAGGCAGTGTGCCTGAATGCATGTGTATTCCCCTTTGTAATACTCCTAACATGGTATTGTCTTTTAATAGAGTACATTCATCTTGTGGGTTTGATCCCCACTATGGGTTTTCCCCTAACAGGGTTTCCACATCAAAATCTTTGTGTTATGTGTTGATTACTATGTTATGATCTTGATTTCATGTTCATCATTCAGATCTATGAATAAATTTTATAAGTTGGTCAAAGGTTGATGATATTGTGGCACAATGGATCCCACCTTCAATTGTTCAAGGCTCATCTTAATCTTTACTAATTTCAAGACTCATTTGTTCATTCTTTAGATCATTCTCTTGACATGGTGTATGAATTGGAATATTCATGGGGGATTCACGTAAGGATTCCATGCTTTGGCATGAGGGAGATAGAATTTGCATATGACTATATTTAATGAGATTGCTTGGAAATGGAGGATAGGGTGGCCTTGTCTCTAATATTTTTGAATCATGGAAAGGACCTGGATTATGAATGGGATTATCTTGGATTTATTCTATGGATAGTCCTTGGGAGGTTGCATCATTGGAAGTGTCACTTGAAGGAGATGGATGAAATTTCTCTTAGGAAATTTTAGGGGATGAAGGAATCATGAGAGACATGGATGTTTCTTGAAGGTCAATTTATTTATAGGAGATGGGTGTGTCATCCATGTGATTATTTTTGAATGAGCCATTTATAGACATGGGTGCATTATTTTTTCCATGCTCTTGATACACATGATCTAGTTTTTGAAATAAACTATTTAAAGTTTTAGATTTGTATTTTTCATTTCTTGGGTAATTTTATTGGTGATACCACGTAAATGTTTGCATGTTGTAAAGAAATTTTTGGTTGAACATGTACCACAATAGGTTTCTGATTGATTATGCTTGATTGATGTCCAAAAGGTGGCATATTTGACCTTCTATTTTTTTGAGAAAACATTGGTGGTGAATTTGAGGACATAAAAAGATTTTCATTGATACATGATGCAATTGGAGGCAAAAAAAATTGTGACCTTGGTATTGATTGACTTGTTTGCATGATCAACATAAAGGGTTGTGTGATTGTTTGAAGATAACTTGATTTATTTGGAATGAATATAGGTTCAACATTGGGTGGTGACCCTAATTTAATTATGGCATGCTCTGGTTAGAAGGTTTGATTTGGAACTTGATTGAATTGAACTTGATTTGGGACTTGGTTGAAGGAAACACGATTCAAGACTTGATTGAAGGAAACTTGATTTGAGACTTTATTGAATGAAGATCGATTTGTAATTTGTAATTTGTAATTTGAAATCCAAATTAGCAAGATTGATTTGGATAGTACTTGTTGAATCCCCACTTGGATAAAATCCAGTTGTGCTTATTCAAAGTAGATAGCCTAGAAGTTTGGTAGCACTAGCTCCCCTCCATGACACTCACTTCTCAGGCATACCAAATATTGAATTCCAAGGGTCATCACCTTGAAAGGAATTTTCTATCTCTACTAGGAACCATAAAAGTGTGAGGCATCTTAGTCGGTCTCGGACCTTCTATACCAGAAAGTAGAAGGATTTTGGCCACTATAACAACATTTTTTAGTAAGGGAATTCCTTCATGTGGTTATGATCAAATGATATTCCCGATTAAGGGGGATCTCACAGTCCTTTAAAAACAAGGGGTTACCTTGCATTGAAGGTTTTTGATGCATCACACAGATACTGAAGGAGATTTTTGCCACCATAAAGAATTAACCCATTGATTGTACACTAATCACAACCACATCTCTTATATAGCGATTCAGAAGGGCTTGGCTTTAGTCTGTTACTATTGGAAATATATTACAAGATAGGTGAATGAGAGGGGGGTTGAATCAGGAACCAATAAAACTTCTTCACTCTTATCCTTTACAAGATTGTCTAATCTAATTGCATGCATGGAACAGAAAATCAATAAACATTCATAACACTTGACACGATATTTGGTGACCTAGAAACCTTCCAAATAGAAACTAAAATTGGGGTGGAGATGATACCCACAAGATTTAGAAATAAAGTATTAAATTTGTCCTGTTAAGGCTTACAATTGACCACTTATGATGATATGCCTTTTTAGGAGCAATAAGGACTATTAAGTCCACCTTGTGAAAAGATTTATACAATACAGTTAAGTATCCACTCTGTTAGGAGATTTGTGAAGGACTGTTAGGTCCACCCTTTTAAAGGATTTGACTGATACACCTGTTAGGATGAATCAGTGAATGATCTACTATGTAACTCTAATTTGATGAGTAAGATCCTTTGATGTAGTACTGATCACCTAAATGTGATAGACGAGTCTCTATTGTTCCTTTATACTTTTGTAGCCTTCTAATTAATTTGCATCTATATATGTATTCAATGTTGTTGTAATTATTCATATATTTGGATAAAAAAGTTTCTTACATATATAACTATCCAAATAAATTACCTCCACAAGTTGGCTACTATCATATTAAATAGTATCAAACAATATTCACCAAGTCGGCTCAATGCTGATACTCGGGTCCAGTAATCCACTTGGGTGATATACTGACACTCAGGAAGCACAATGAACTTGGCAACTCTGGCACTTAGTTGAAACTGAGTGCTGGGTCCACATTGATCACTCATACATGGTATGCAACTTGGTTAATATTGGCGACTTAGTAGACACTGCTTGGTACTAACTGTTCGGTTGACAGTGCAAGCTTCTGGCTTAGTTAACATTATAACCATATGAATGACTAAGTATTTTGGCACTAATTGACAATATGTCTTGCCATAAGGTCAAAAATATACCCCTTTGGCATTAGTGACAAAAACACTTCTCATACCAAAAAATCTAATCAAACAAACTGATAATTCAAAACTCCCCCTTACCATGTTCTTGGGTTCTAGCTCGGTTTTGACTACTGGTCTGCAACTCAGTTGCAACTAACTCTATTTTTTATTTTTCAAAATTTTTTTTGTAACTCTTATATATATATCTTCCTTCCTCTTCTTTTTACTTGTATTTCCTCATATATATATATATATATTCCCTTTGATATATTCTATATTCTATCTTATGTATATATATATACTATCTTTCCCCCTTGTTTTTGACACAAATGCCAAAAAATGCATATCTACAAGGTAATACCAATATGTGAAAGGAAATCACTATGTACATTCAAAATTTGAGACAATATTTTATCCCAATTGTCTTGCAACACCTTCAGGATGTGGAACTCAATCTCAATTTCTGCAGACAACTCCATCTTATGCACAACAACTAAAAAATTGTTATCATGGATGAGTGTCTTTCCATGAGAAATATGTTTTTGTATGACATCCATATGAGGAATATGTTGTCTTTGTATTGTAGATAGGGATTCCCTTGTTCTTCCTTCTTCCCTCAGTAGCTCTACCTGTAGATCAGTCAGAAACCCGATCTTAAGAAAATGTGTTGAACTTGAACTAGGATCAAGTGCCAACTAGCTTGCACTTGCCTTCAAATCATTGTCAATCTTTGTCACCTTAATCTTTATTTCCATGGTAAAATTTGGTGTGTCACTCAAATTTACAAGAAGTACTACAAAATTATTCACAGTGGTTTCTAGATAGCTAATAATAGTGGATAGCTTCACTTGATCTATTGCAATCTTACCTGCAACATTCTCTAAAACCTTATTCTCAAATTTTCTCTCTTCCTTCTACAACAATTTCTCCTAACCACTTAGATATTTCTTAAACTTGTGAACTATGTCAACAAGTTGGTCCATTATGGAGTCTTTCTCATTGACCTCAATATCAAGTGCATCTAGGATACACCTTTGATATCTTCTAGCACTCTGTTCCTTCTCTTCTCAGCTCGGAGCTTCTGTTGTTTTTCTCTTTTCTTCCATAGCTCCCCAATGATGTCCATCTACTCGGCTGTCAGGCAAAAAGATCCCAATTAGGAATCAAAATGTCTTCCTCAAGGTCAAATTCATCAGTAATTGTTTCCTTTTCTTTACCCTTGACCTTGGGATTAGGTGAAGGAAATATATCCTTACCTTCTCCATCATCCTTATCCTCAGTGTTCAATTGAAGCAGGTCGTTAACTATCATTGCACTATTTATAGAATAAGTATCAACTATTGAAATATTCACAGTGTCTTATTGTGACTCAGTCTAGCTTGGCCCAGTAGTAGGTATAGAATGATGCTTAGTTCATACTAAACCTAATGTAGACTCTGTGGCATTTTCCTTGCTCAGAGATAAGAAAATCAGACTAGGTGATTGGGGCAAGGATGCCATCACTGCCATTGCTATCTGCTCTGCATAAGATTCCTCAATGGTATGTACCTCAGGTAGTTCTTTATCTTTAGCCTATACATAAGGGTTTGTACTTAGTTCCTCTATCTGATCATCTTCCTTGACTCCCTTGATATAAAAAATGGACTTCCACAACCTAGTTGTGGTCTTCACAACATCCTCTATTTTCTTGCCCAAAATGTGAAAAGTTCTAAACCTTGGAGTATGTCTACTCTCATACTTAGACATAGCATTTTTTACCTCCTTATTGGTTAATGTAGGCATGAATTGCTTCAAGGTTTATTTTCTGATGTTCTTTTAAGTCTAGACTGCATTGTTCCAGTGAATGGTGATTTCCTTAAGAAGGTCTTCAGTCATTTGGATTTTCAGTTCAGATGGATCATACTTCCATTTTTCCATCTTCTCTACTAATGCATCCTCAACCAACTTGTGCTCATCCTTGGTTCTCGAAGCATACCTAAGTGATATAAGACTTGACATACCACTACCTTCCTTAAACTGTTCAACCTTTTTCTCAAAGGTAAATTGTGGATTCTTGAATGTAATTGTTTCTTCTTCTTCATCGTCATCTTCTTTTTGCAACTTCCATTTTCTTCTGGATTTCTTGGGTTTGTTTGTAGTGAAGGAAGGGGTAGATACCTTTGGTGTTTTCTTGGGGGCTGATTGATGACATTATTTTTCCATTAGTACACTTAGTGAAAAAAATTGACAGAGATCACTAGTAGACTAAAGCATTACCGCTAGACTACAACCTTCACTGGTAGATTACAAGCATTACCGGAAAACAACAAGCATACCTGACAGAATACAAAGGTCACATGAAAAATTCTAAGTATAGAATCAACAAGCATCACCAGCGACCACAAGCATCACCGGTGACACATTTTTCAGAACTAACCTGACAGGAACAGAAAAGGCATACTTGACGACAAGTTCAAGAAAGGAACATTGACGACCAAGAAAACCAACCGTCAAAACCAACAGTCAATTAAAGAACCCTTAAATTATGGATCTGATTTTTACACAATAGATAAAGTAATGTAATTCTATTTATAGAGTTTTTATTTATTTTAAATCATAACTTGAGGGTCAAGAAAGCTTTATGTAAATGTTTTAATGCATCCTAACGGATCTAAAACATATCTAACTAAAGATCAAGGTCAAGTTGTAAACCTTGGATCTAGAGTTAACTTGTGATGCATAAATCAAGAACTAAGTCTAATTTAGTATAAATAGATGTTCAAACTCAATTGTGAATATATGAATTCATTATTGTTGATAGCTACCAAGAGCATCTAAGGAGAAAAAGGTAGAATTCATGAAAAGGTCAGAAACAGAATACATCAGTTATCAAGAACACATAGAGGCTACCGATAAGCAGATAAAGGTATTATTCAATCATGGAAGGATGATTACTAATATGTATGAAGCTTTATAGGATCTGTTATTAGAAATTAAAGATTGCATTTATCATCAGATCAAATACCTATGTAGTTGCATTCTAACAAGTGCATCACATCTAAAATCCTTTTGTAGAAGGTGGACTTAACTGTTCTTTCCAAATCTCTTAACAGAGTGCACACTTAATAGTGTTGCTAAAGCTTCAAACAAAGTAGATCTTAACAGGTCTCCACTATAATACTCCTAATAGGATAGGTCATCAGAAGTGACCAAATGTAAGCCTTAACCGGCCCCTTCTTATCTACAAATAGTGAAGTCTTGTGGGTAACAATCCCCACCGCAATTTTTATTTCCTAATAGGAGTTTTCTGCGATATCATATCTTGTGTCATGTGTTATCTATTTTCATGAATGTTTCTATTATGGTTACATACTAAAGAATTAATGATATGATTGCATATGCATAAAGAAAGATGAATAGTTAGATAAGATAATTTACAAACTGATGATTAAGGGTTAATGGGCTAACCAAGGAAAAGTTTTAGAGGTACTGATTCACCCCTCCCCTCTCAGTACATCATCTCAATATAATTCCAACACTGACCTCTTCTTCTTAGAAGGGTCTTCTTGTACCTCTTCCGCTTCTTTCTCGGGTTCTTCTTCTTCTTCCTTTATGTCATCCCCTTTTCCTTCTATGATTGTAAGAGGAGAGTCTGATGACTTGCCATATTTCTTTTCAAATTTTTCGATTCTCTTTCTTCCTCTCTTCAAGATTCAGGGAATCTCAATTTCTAATGATATTCTTCCCTTAGCTTCTTCATAAGTACCAAAATATGTTGCTTTAGGATCAATAGGCTCATTGATAAGAGCCTCAATAATATCTCTAGTCTCATCAATGTTAATCTCATATGCAAGAGGTTTCACCCATGAAACCCTGGGTTTGACTGCTTGGATGTTCAGTCTGTCATAGTCAACTAGGAAGCATATTTCTTCATTATAGTCTTCTACCAATTGTTTGGGAATTCTGAATTTGTTTTGCATTTTCTCTTTGAAACTCTCAAAGTAAGCATCCATGATGCTTACAAAATTGTCTCTCAATTCTGCTATAAACTCATTAATCTAATATATTATAGGTCTATCCTTATTCCATACAACTGTGCCTTTTGAAGGGAAAAAATTTTGAGAATAAGAAAACCAAGAGTGAACCAAACTTACATGGATTAGTCTTAGGTGCTCGGATGTTATCCATGTTTTTTCTCAGTTGGATGAGCTGCAACTTGACAAGGTCAAATGAGAGATTGTTTTTTACCACTTTGTATGCCAACTCCACAACCTCACATGGAACACTGTTTGGTTGGATAGAACTATAGATCTTATGTGCAATCACATGAATTCTAAACTTTAGCTCCATGTCAATGACTCTGTTCAACTTTGTTCCTCTTCTATCCCACTCGGAAATAGTCTTCTTAGCTAGATCAGCTCGGGGTAGGTTTTTAGTTGCCTTAGGTTTATCAAGCATTGGGTACCCTATCACTTGGTATACCATCATTTTGGTAATTTTCATGGGTTGCTCCAACCAAAAATGCATGTCATGAATACGGCTCAGAATAAACCTAATCCACTTTATCTGGAAATTCTTCGGCATATACAAGATATGGGTTAAACTCTTGACTTTGAGGTGCTTGTGTTCTAGCTTCAGGTTCTCGTCCATACAAAGTGCCTCACATGCTTGATTCAGCTCAAATGTGCCTAGTTGTTGAATGTTACAATGATAGAAATTTCAAATTTCGTGAATCAATAGTACCTTAGGAGGAATTTGGGAATGGGATCCCATTAGATCTATCTCCTCTACAATTGCTAGATGAAGTTTGATTTTTGGTGCTTCACAGACTGCATTCCTCACTAACATCTCAGATCCCTTCTTGATCTTACTGTGAGATGAAGATTCCATAATGCTTAGTAGATCGATGAAAATTTTTTGCAACTAAAGATTTCAAACACAAATTTGCTCTAAAATTGCTAAAAGCTCTTAATCTCTCCGTAAACTGTAAAACTCGGTAAACAATAACCTTTCAATTTTAGCATTTATGAGAGATTTTCACATTTAAATTTTGATTAAATGCTCCATACACATTAGCCATCATATCTAAGTTAATTCTTCCAGGCTTTCTCGAGAAGAAATGATCAAGGAGAAGGTCAGCAAAAACTAACTTCGCATCTTTGAAAACATACAACTTGACTTAACTCGATTAAGCCTGAGTAGTTCGGTTGTAAATAAGATCTTGACTCGATTAGAACCATAATGTTTCCCAGTGCATCAATATGTAGATTTAGACTTTCTAGCATATCTGGAACTAATGTATGATGGCTTGTATGCACAGTTCCAGTTATCTTCTTTCATCTTTATTCAGAGATGGTGGTTCCACCCAACTCACCATTGTGGGTGCCATTTGTTCCTGCATTTTTTTGGTCTGAATTATCAGGAGACTTTCTTACCCAATGATGACTCATCTGAGTTTTTATTTTAGAAACTTTTGATTTTCCTTTCGCAAAACCAGTATCTAGTTTTTCTCTATTCATACAATTCTTGCTTAAATGACCAATTTGTTTACACACATGCCATCTCTTAGTAGGATTCCTTTTTCTGAGGTGGGTCTTTGCACAATTTGCACCAATGTACCCATACTCACCACAATGACAACATTTGTTCCATGTGTTGTAATCCCAACCAAAAATTGCCTTAGCTAATCGTTTAGCAGGGTTCCACTTCTTAGTTCTGCACTCTGAAGATTTATGACCTTATTTTTTACAATTGGAACATTTTCCTTCAAACTTAGGTTTCTCAGTGCATTCACTTTCACTATGTCCATGTTTATTGAAAATGTAGCACGTACCATTAAACTTTGACTTCTCATTGCTCCAACACTTATTTTATGTATGCCCTAACTTACACAATGATTACATGTAGGTTTCTTGTTCTTTTGATCTCCTTTCTGTGAGGATTCACCTTGTTTAGTGTAACCTAATCTAGTCTTTCCATGATGTCTGAATTGAGTTTTCTCTGTCAACTGATTCATGCTTTCTTTTGAATTCATCATCCTCTCATTGGTTTTCTTTTTAGTATTGAGATCATTTTGGAGTATTTCATTTTCAGTCCTTAGATTGATAACTTCTTGATTTGCACTATTGAGTTGATTTATCATATCTGTTTGCGGAAGTGACAAATGATGGATTTAATTTTTTTTTCCTCTAATCTTGTACTCAAAAATATCTTATCTTTTTGTGTCATTTCTCTGTCATTTTTTCTTGGTTCTTTTGTTCCATGACTTCACATATTCTGATTGAATGAATTTCTTGTCCTCTTTTCAACTTTTTGACTTCTTCATGTAAAGTGAGATTCTTTGCAAGTAGGTCTTCAATGGATGCATCAGCTTCTTTAGAACTTCTTTCTTTGCAAAAATCTTCAATTATTTCTTCTATGTATCCTTTTTCATTCATTTGCATTTCTAATTCTTTTCTTCTTTTCAAGGAATGAGAGAGTTGCTCCTTGAGTTTTCTGATTTGATCCATGATCACTTGTAGATCTATCTTTTCATTTTCAATGGATTTCTCCATTCTGTATATTTCCATTGACTCTGATCTTTTCTCAAGCTATTAAACATCTGATAAAATAACTTTCGCTCTGATACCAATTATTGGAAATATTACAGGCTAGGTGATTTAGAGAGGGGGGGGTGAATTAGGAACCAATAAAACTTCTTCACTTTTATCCTTTATTAGATTGTCCAATCTAATTGTATGTATGGAACAGAAAAGCAATACACATTCATAGCACTTGACACAAGATTTGGTGACCTAGAACCCTTCCAAATAGAAAGTAAAATTGGGGTGGGGATGATACCCACAAAATTTAGAACTGCAGTAATAAAGTTGGCCTGTTAAGGCTTACAATTGACCACTTCTGATGATCTGCCATGTTAGGAGAAATAAGGACAGTTAGGTCCACCTTGTGAAAGGATTCATACAATACAGTTAAGTATCCACTCTGTTAGGAGATTTGTGAAGGACTGTTAGGTCCACCCTATTAAAGGATTTGACTGACACACCTGTTAGGATGAATCAATGAATGATCTTGATGCAGGAGCATCCTGGGTGTAAGGGCAATCTTGCATCACCCAAAAATATGTGTTTTTCTATTCAATAAGGGATATTTTGTACAAATCTGCTATTTTTGGAAACTTACTATTTTTAGTAAGTTGGTCGTTTGAACTCAAAATGTTCTAAATTTCTAGGTGAAGGTTCATCTTAGTCATATAAGAATGCTTGTTGAATTTAATTGCTAGATCATTTGTATTGGCAAAGTTATAAAGTATTTACTGTTGAGATTTTAGGGTGCAAAACCTTTGAGCTCAATTTTTAGGACCTTAGAGGCTTCGGATCGAGGTCAAACCCTCAATTGATTGGCACTTCGCTAGTTAGGCACTGTAGATCGTGATCTCCCCTTTTCGAAAAGTGGTTATAATAGCTAATCGGAGCTACGGTTCAAAAGTTATGGCTTTCGGAAGTTGGGCTACCTAATCTCATGTTTTGTAAATATTTAAAGCCGACCCTTGTGTAAAAAAGTGAAAAATAATTAAATGCTTAGGGTAGTCGGCCTTAATGGCTAGATTTCTGGAACCTTCTCGGGCGGTGGAAATTGCCTATATAAAGAAGGCCCGTAGTGTTGTCTAGGGCAGTTCTGGGTAGATCTGGGTAATAATTCAAGGCTTTGTCCTAGAGATTATTGTAAGGGATGCCCATGTGGCTTTTGATATTGTAATTTTGAAGTTTGTAATTCCACATTGGTGGAGCCAATAAGAAGCCAATTTTCCTATTCTTGCAAATTTTTGTTGTTTCTCTTTGTTTTTGTCGTGTACTCATGGTTTTAAGGGGAGTCCCCTTCATCAGATCTTCTATGCAACTCTGATTTACTAAGTAAGATCCTTTGATGTAGTACTGATCACCTGAATGTTATAGACGAGTCTTTGTTGTTCCTTTATACTATTGTAGCCTTCTAATCAATCTACATCTTCATATTCACATATACATATGTATTCAATGTTGTTGTAATTATTCATATGTTTGGATAAGCAAAGTGTCTTACATATATACCTATCCAAATCAATTACCTCCACAAGTCGACTACTATCATATTAAATAGTATCAAACAATATTCACCAAGTCGGCGTAATGCTAATACTCGGGTCTAGTAATCCCCTTGGGTGATATACTGACACTTGGGCGACACAGTGATCTTGGAAACTCTGGCACTCAGTTGACACTGGGTGCTTGGTACACATTGATCACTCAGAGATGGTATGCAACTCGGTTAACATCGGTGACTCGACAGACACTGCTTGGAACTAACTACTCGGTTGACACTGCAAGGCGTTGGCTTAGTTAACACTATACCCATATGAATAACTAAGTGTTTTGGCACTAATTGATAATATTTCTTGCCATAAGGTCAACAGTTACCACTTGGGTCATCATTTGGGATGAGTACCTCATTTCCCACCAAAGGCCGCCCTCTAAAAGATAGAAAAATTTTATCTTCACCCAATTTCCATGAAGGCGAGGGGAGAGGATACATTTTTATATCTTTGGGTTTACAAAAACAATCCTAACGCACCAAACACACCAAGAAAATATTGTTCATTTTCCAATTCGAGAGGAAATGTGATAAAAATAACACATTTTTTTGTTCTTTTCCTTCCTAATTAAAACTAGATGAAAATTTTTGTTCACTAACCCATTAATAAAGGAAATGTGATCAAAATAGGACAAGTTATTGTTCTTTACCTTCCTAATTAAAACTATGTGAAAATTGTAGTGTTCTTTGATCCACCTAATTATACTATGTGAAATTTTTAGTTCATTTATCCCACTAATTAGGCTATGTGCAATTTGATGTTCATTTTAAATCCCTTTAATGTATTGATTGAAAGGAAAAATTGAAATTGTGATTTATTGCAAAAAATAAGAAACCATGCATATATCATAAATTGGGCTCCAGCTTCCTGCATAAATCACAAGTTAGACTCCAGATTCTTGCATGCATCACCAAATCAACACATAAAACTTGCATGCAAACAAAAAATTATCAAATTCACGTCTAGTTCATTACATGTAAGACATGAAAAAGGAGAAAAATATGCATGAAAAGTCAACCATCAAACCATAAATGCATACAAAATAGATTATATCCTAACATTAAAGACATGAGGGAAAAGTGTGAAAGATGAAAATAGATTATATCCAATACCTTTCTTGCTTCTCAAAATTGAATTGATCTAGCTCACATGACAAGCACGCTCAACATGAAAGAAAAATGATGATAATGGCGAGAATATTTGGAAGATGATGGTTAGAAAAATGAGAGAAGTGATCTCAATTTATAGAGTTTGAGAGAAAATTCTCCACATTGGCAATTCGAAAGCAATTGGGAAAGTACCATAGTTTATGGAAAGATTTGAAATCCATTTTAGAAACATTACAAAATTAGTGGAAGATCATTTAGAAACTTGCAAAATGGATGAGTAGTTAACTAGGAGAGTGTAAGAGTTCAGAAGAGGAAAGTGTAAGAGATGGAGAGAAAAGAGGGAGTGGAGGCTATTAAATAGGGGTTGAAGGTAGATTTTAGGAATAGAATCCCATATAGAAATGTGAGAGATTATTTGAATTTAAAATTCAATATTCCTCACAAATTAGCAATTAGGAATTTTAGGAATTAGGAAATTAGAAATTAGAAATAGAAAATTAACAATAATTCCCGTGTGTAAAATTAGATAATTAATTAATTGTGGGGAAAAGGGGGAACATTGGGATAAATAAAGTTTATTTATTTATCATAGGTTAGGACTTAGGAATATGGGATAAATTAACAATTATTTACTCCTATAGAAGATGAAATTTATTGACAACATTAAAATGATCAATGATGGAAATGACATGATCAAAAGGTCAAATTGATCAGAATATGATGACAATTAGAAAAAAATTAGTAATTAATTAAATAGTTTTCATTATTTAATTAATAGAATACTGAAATAATATTTGTGAATGATAAAGAACAAACACACAATATAAAAGACATGTTTAAAGGGGGGCTAGAGGCATTGAACCATTTTAGTGTCTACACTACCCACGACACAACCACATGAATCACATGGATATTGAAAAACTATTCACTAAATCCAATCAAAGTGTTACTGAAACAAGAGTCACAAGCCAAGAAAGAGTGCTCGCATCAATTCGTTTAGGCATGACCTACACCAAATGACTATATATTTCTCACAGGGCAATACCTTTAGTCGAGATATGCACTAGGTGGTTGTATTTTTCTCTACACCTAGTGTTGGTTCCTAAATCAACAGATTGAAAAGTTCTAGGATTATGCCAAATTCCTTATGCAAACTTCTCAACAAATCTGGCCAACGAACATGATCAATCAAATATTATTGAATTCCTCTACACTTTAGGCTTTGTAGGACCAAGGCAAGTAAGCCTATTCTTCATTTGTATCTCCTAATTGAAGCTTTTTATAGTAGATTTATTTCTTGATCTTTTTATCTATAATCTATCAAGATGGCATAAAGTCTTGGAATTCATTTTATTGCTTAATTCTTCTATTTCTTCTTATCTTCTCTATCTCTAATTTTTCTACTTGATTAGTTTGTTTTCAACTTTTAACTTCCTTTATAATAATTTCTTCTATGTAATTCTTACAACTATATACTAATTTCCTTCCTATTGATTTCTTTTGCTTCTTATTATACTTTACTCCTTCAACTGTTCTGAGATCTAATCTTCTACTGATACTATCTGATTTACTTCTACTTGTACTAAAATTTAATGTATAGTTTGAATGAATTTTAGATAGGTCAAACCAGTGTCTTATTCCTTTTGGGCAATAGAGTTATCCAATTTCAAATCTTATGTACAACTCTAAGAGATAATTTTTAAATTCTCCCTTCGATGTACCTGTCAACTACTCAACCCCCAATATTATATAATTGTATGATATCTTCACAATTACTCCAATTAAATTTAACTTCCCATTTGGAAGACCAATTAGATAGGATACATCTGACAATGAATCTCAATTATATCTTATTATTCCAACCATGAAATTCTCACACAATTTCTTCATATGTTGATTTAGAGCAGCAATTATCTAATGTAGATAATAATAATAGGGGACTAATTGTAAATGGATTTTCTACGACACATCTGGAACAAGAGAACTCAAGTCTTTTATTTATTCGTATTTGATTACATTTTTCTTCTTGGATCTTCAATCTTAAATCTAATGCCTCTCCCCTTCTTTACATTTTATACCACATATATATGTGGTTGAATGGTTTTCATGCCCCTTTAGGTTGAAAAGACATCATTCTTCATTAAAAATTTAAAAAAATTTGAGAAAAAACTAATCAACTAATTAGTTGATAACCACCTATGTTTCAGATTTTGGCTTGGTCGGCAACCCAAACCATCTCGTACGGACCTAAGAATTTGATTAGAGTTTGGAAATTTGATTTTGTGAACTAGGTCATTTTTTAGATTTCTAATTTTTTATCATTTTCCTTCTATGTCGACATCATTTTTACAACATGTCAAAATTCTAGCATCTCTGAAGCCTTCACTCACACAATTCTGATTGTTCCCATTACAGAGATTCCTTCCTTACTCCAACTTTAAATTGCAAATAATTTGATGTTTTACCCCATTTCAACTTTCTACACATGTACTCCATCATTTCATCAATTGTCTTGATTGAAACTTTTTTCCAATTCACCAAGTCACGGTTTATTTCCAGCAAAATAGCGACATGTTTCGCTATTTCACAAGATTGTTAATTATCCTCTTGCAAAATAGTTACAGTTTCACCATTTTGCAACAATGGGTTTTTCTTATCACGAAAAAATGATAGTGTATCCATTTTATAACAATGGGTTTTTCTTCTTTGGGGGACGCTGGTATTGTGCCTAAGGCCTCTGCAGGGTTCGCGGGGTCTTTTCTCGATGTTGTGTAATGCCCCGCCAGGGAACCCAAGAGAGATTAACCTAGAACATGATACTAAGTTTGATGAATAAATTTTTTTCTTGTAAAGTTTACAAAATAAGACATACATTAATGCGGAAGCAAATATCATTTACTCACATAAACATATACAAACATACATTACAAGACTCAAGGTTTCCATGACGTTGAATTACGTAAAATTAAAACTCAACTAAATGACCATAACAAAATATTTCATTTAAATAGATGTAACAAATATAAATTACACATAATAATTATAATCCTCATGGAAAACCATGAAACCTACATAAACTCACATCCATTGCACATGTAACAGGGTATGTAGTAATCACTCTAACAATATAATACAATATCCAGATTAGGTATCACATGCGATACACTAATACAAGATTACAATATAATGAATAATAAGCACATAACCACCAATGAAGAATCATAAAGATCTCAACCGCATAAGTACCACTAAGCACTAGAACAAGGACGTCGAATCTCAAATGGTAAAGAATCACTACCACCCGTCTGTGTGCAACTATAAAATTCCACCCCACCATGCTGAGGAGATAACAACAGACCCCACTCGGATATCCAAAACCAAAGAAGGAAGTAACCACCAAGCAACGGAATCATGATAGATCTCTAACTCCAGGTGTACTACACATAATGAAAGTTAAGACTCACTAATCCAGAGGCAATCGACAGATGTAGAAAATCTAGACTGTGTATAGGAAGGTGTCATCATGTACGTCTAACCCTTAAGTTTTTGTCCTAGTAATCCTAATGGATCCTGGCACTCAAGTGACCATACACGATATCAATGAACTCTCAAACTGACAAATTCACTAACTATGTCATACACACACCCCTCAAGGAGGCAAGCATCATTTCATCATCCATCTTAGCCTATAATAGTGCTCAAGCATGGGTGAGGAAACACATCTTGTTAATTTATTTTAGGATCTCTCAGTTACACATTAAGTTTTGACTTATTAAGATTACTTACAATAAGCGATCCTAGTATCCACTTGTAGGCTCTGACACTTATTGCAAGCCACCCCCTACTACACAACTAGGTAACCTACCCTAGGCTCACAGATCCTACATAGATCTAGCATAGGTCAAATACAGGTATACCCAATCCAGTTCCCCACACATAACATGAGCGATCACAAGAATATAATCTCTCAGATAGTACATAATAAATATGGCTCATATGATTAGTTTAGGGTAATAATCAATGCACACATCACATCATAAGATAGAAATCAGATTCAGTCCCCAGCCTCTGTATTCTTCCTAGGGCACTCTAAATCAGATACCCATAGTATAGAAAACAAATCACTCAAGGAAGAACATCATTTACATCATGCATAAATGAACGTAAAACACTGTACAATTAAATCTAACAATGATATAAACAATCTTCAAATATAGAACAATAATCATTAAGAGATTATGGTTTAGTAATTAATTAAACTAACCAAATAATTGATTCTACATTTTGATCCCTAGTAGTTTCAAATCGATAATAAATTTCCTCTTTAGGCACATAGTATAATCAATTAAAACTAACCAAGAAATGAAATAAAACATAACTAACACGTATAACAACAGTTCATATACATGTACAATCCGGTTGAAAAATTAATAGATTAATTACCTAACAAACTAAATCATAATAGAAGTTATTCAATAAATCTAGCAAATCATCTAATAGTTAAATTAAAACTTTATTTAAAGAAATTCATTAATAATTTAATAAACTTAACTAATAAATGATTAAAAAACTTATTATAAAAATCATATTAAATAAATTAATTTACAATTAATTTAAATAAACTAAGTTAATAAATAATAATTAAAAAAAATTTAAATAAATTACATTTTAAATAAACTAAAAAAAACATTTAACAAATAAAATTTAATATTAAAAATTTTAAAATGAAAATGAATTTTTTTTTTAACAAACTTTAGTGAGGGGAGCGGGTCCCACGCACCCCCTACATGCCTCTAAAGGAGGCGCTAGCTACGACAGTCTGTGACTGTCGTGACAGCTCGGCTGCCAAGGCAGTTGTGCTACCTCACGACAGTCAAGTTGTCGCGGTGGCAAGCCTACTTCGGGGGTAGGTGGGGTTGGGACCCACCTCCCCCAATCACTTTTTAATTTTTTTTTAAAATAAACTTTTCAATCATATTTCTTTTTTCATTTTTTCCCATTTATTTATAATTTATTATTTTTTTCCACTACATTTTGAAAAACATGAAATATATATGAAAAGCATTTCTCATCTATTTTGTCTTTTCCTGGAAATGATTTATTTTTTCTACTAGCGTATTTTATTTTTGGCTGTATATTTTTTTTCTCTGTATTTTAATAACAACAAACATATTTTTTTGTAGGATTTAATCTTTCCAACCATAGAAACTCTAATAATTTAATTTTCTTGAACACTATAGTCTTACTATAGTCCTAGTTTAATTTTTCTAAAATAGAGTTCTTCCATAGGGTATTTTCTAACAAAAATTTAACAGCATAACCCTACTATGCCAAATAATGATTTTTCTAAAAATAATAGATCTAGGGTTTTAAAAATACCTAATTTGAGAAAAACACCAAATAACTCCTAATATATGGAAGTAAACCTATCAAGCACAAATAAACCAATTTGTATGCAAAATCAAAATTAACAAAAGGGTTTTCAAACCCTACCTCAAATTCAACACAAATTTGATTACGAAGCCTTTGAAAGATCAAGAATCCCAAAGCTCTCCAAACTCAAATTCGACAGTAGATCCGGAACCACGAAGACTCGAGAGAAAGGATCTCCAAAATTCTTCCAAGTTTCTCACAACAACAATGTCACAAAATACCAAGAACACAAAAATGCTCAAAACACAAAACTTCTTCCAAAAATGCCATCAACTTTCTCCAAAACCTGTTATCCGCAAATGAGAAGAGAACTCCCTTAAAAAGATTCAACTTCCACCTTTCATGCAATCCCAAAATAGACACTCCACTCAACTTAGTTAACTCAACTTCCAAAATTAAAAGAAAATCCTAATTATTAATTAAAAATATATTTTAATTGTGCAACTCAACTTTGACTCTTAAAAGCAATTTGCATTTTGAAATCAAACTCAAATTTCAATAATTACAATGCACAAGTAATTAATTAAATTATATATTAAATAGATTAAATATTTAAAGCACAATTTATCCTTGCAATTAAATATTTAATTATTTAATAAAGCATAAAAACTAAAATAATTCTAATTTCAAATTAAATATTTAATTAAATCCAAATATTTGCACTTTAATTAATTCTCCCAATTAAACATAGGTATTTAATTAATTCAAATTAATTAAATACCCTATATTGAATAATTAATTCTAACAATAATTAATTTAATAAATAACATGGTAAATCACACAAATTGAGATACACTCAACTGAAATCAACCAAAATAAACTTAAACACACACAAGGATGAGATCCACAAATTTATGTCAACTAGACAAATTCAGGTAGGGTAGTCAAACTGATACTCGTCCAATCTTAGGACAATTAGGCTTAGGGTAGGATTTTGGGTCTAACTGTTAACTCCCCTCTTTACCATTGAGATGAATATATAAGCACGCTCACTCCTTCCAATTCAGGGAAGACGATGTCATGTGCCTGCAAACCTAACATCACAAGAACAAGCATGTACATACAATATAAATATAGCAAACAATGACAGGGATTGGTCAAACGTGTGGATCTCGCAATGCAAGTAATTACGTCTCCGTCCTCTACCATGTCAAATACACCAACAAGTACACCAACACATATGCTAACCATACACATGCAAGTATGGGTTAAGTAACATCATAATTCTAAAATCAACATATAATATCACATCATGATAATATCATCATCTATCTATGCATCACATGATAAACATATAGACATCATGATCCAAAGTCACCAACCATGGAAATAATAAATTCTCACATGAAATATAGCCTAAAAGAATTTGGTGAATCAACTAAAATAATAGCCTAAAAGAGTTCAACATTAGAAACTAAAAGCAAACTATGGGTGGGTATCACATCCACCCCCCTAGGATTAGGCTTACTCCAGGAAGCTTGCAAAAAAATAGGGATATAAATCTCGTAATCTCATTGTGTCCTCCCGTTACTGATGACTCATCATTTGGGTCTCATTGGACCCTTACTTGCTCGATGGTGTGACCCCTGAGGGTCAAACCCCGCTACTGAAGAATATAAATTGGCTCCAAAGCTAGTTGCATGTCCTCTACCTGTAAAGCATTCCAATCAAGTACATGCAAAATATTTGGAATATAATGTCTAAGAATACAAACATGGAAAACATCATGAACATGAGATAGGCTAGGTGGCAAAGCAAGACGGTAAGCAATGGGTCCTATCCTCTCCAGGATCTCAAAAGGACCAAAAAAATGAGGTACCAAAATTGAACCCTTTCCATAACGGATCATACTCTTCTATGGGCACACTCTCAATAATACTATATATCCAACTGCAAATTGTCTATCCACCCTGTGAGCATCTGCATACTTCTTCTGTCTATCATGTGCAGTGACCAAATGCTCATGAATATGCACTACTTGTTGCTCCATGTCTCGAAGCATATCTGGACCAAGAAGAATACACTCCTCTAATCTATCCCAACTCAAAGGTGTATGACAAGGATGACCATACAAAGCATAGAAAGGTGACATGCTAATGGATCTGTGATAACCATTATTATATGCAAACTCGACTAGATACAAATAGTCCTCCCAATAAGTTTGTCTATCCATAACATACATCCTCAACATATCCTCAAGCACCTGATTAACCCACTCAGTCTGTCCATCATTCTTAGGATGGTATGCCAAATTGAAATTTAGTTGGGCACCAAGATCATGCTGCAATGAGGTCCAAAATGCGGAATTAAATACAGGATCTCGATTCGAGATAATCCTGCAATGAATGCCATGTAGTCTCACTATATCTTGCATAAAGACTCTAGCTACTGAAGCCGCTATATAAGACAATATCATAGGGGATAAATGTGCCACCTTGGTCAACCGATCAATAGTCACCATGATAGAATCATGTCTAAAAGGATTCAAAGGAAAACCAACAATGAAATCCATCAAAATGATATCCCACTTCCAAAATAGAATGAGATTTGGTTGTAAAAGCCCTACTGGATGTTGATGTTTTTCCTTAACCCTCTAACACTCTAGGCATCTAGCCACAAAATCAGCAATGTCACACTTCATAACAGACCAATGGTAGAGTTTTTGAAGGTCTGTGTGCATCTTCTTGACACCGGGATGTGTCGAATAAGGTGCGTGATGAGCCTCAGATAAAACTAATGTATGAGATCATATGATGGTGGTACATAGATCCAGCTCGTGTGATGCAAAAGACCATCCAAATCCATAAAAAATCATGAGAATCTACCCTCCAAAGGTCTCCTTGACTTCACCTCCTGATACAAAGTATCTCTAGGAAGTGCTTGGAGAATCCTACTCTACAAATCCACACTGAGAGTCAACATTGAAATAGCCTGTCACTTACGACTCAAAGCATCAACTACCACATTCTCCTTTCCTTGAATATACTTGATCTCAAAGTCATACTCACAAAGGAACTCCATCCACCTTCTCTGTATAACATTCAGGTTAGGTTGGGTAAAGATGTAGTGTAAACTATGGTGATCACTGTGAAGCTCAAATTGATGTCCCAATAAGAAATGTCTCCATCAGACCAATGCATGGACAACTGTAGCTAACTCAAGATCATGTGTAGGGTAGTTCAACTCATGATCCTTGAGTTTGCAAGACTCATACGCAATCACCCGTCCCTCTTGCATAAGGATTGTTCCAATCCCCTCCAATGAAGCATCAACACAAACCACAAAGTCACCCACTAGATCAGGTACCGCTAGGATAGGTGCACTATTCAAACACCCCTTGAGGCTCTGAAAAGCATCCTCACACTTCTCTATCCAAACAAATTTCTTTTGTTTCCTCTGAAGAGAAGTAATAGGATGTGCAACTCTAGAGAAGTTCTTGACAAACTTGTAGTAGTATCCAACTAGACCCATGAAGCTACAAACCTCAGACACATTAGTGGGTGTTGGCCACTCCAAAATTGTCTGTATCTTCGACTTGGATCTACTAAGATACCTTCTCCATAAATCACATGTCCTAGATACTGAACCTCCGATTGAAAGAAATTACACTTAGCCAAATTGGCATACAACTGATTGTCCCTTAGGCACTGTAATACTTGTCAAAGATGCCCTTCGTGTTCTTCTATGGATCTAGAATATATCAATATGTCATCCAAGAAGACAAGCACAAATTGATCTAGATACTTATGAAAGACTCCATTCATCAAGCACATGAATATTGATGGAGCATTCGTCAAACCAAAAGGTACCACTGTAAACTCATAGTGTCCATAGCGAGTGCGGAATGCAATCTTGTAGATGTCTGCATCCTGGAAACGCAACTAATGGTACCCCGATTTGAGATCAATCTTAGAGAACACCTTGGCTCCCTTAATCTGATCAAAAAGGTCATTAATATGTGGCAAAAATTACCTATTCTTTATCATTACCCTGTTCAACTATTTATAGTCAATGCACAAGCATAAAGATACATCCTTCTTCTTAACAAAGAGGATAGGTGCTCCCCAAGATGAAACACTAGGTCAAATGCTTCCCTTTGCCAACAAATCTTCCAACTGCAGATTCAACTCACTCAATTCATGAGTAGTCATTTGATAAGGAGCTCTAGAAATAGGTTATGCTCCTGGAACAAGCTCAATGTGAAAGTCTATGTCACACCTTGGTGGCATACTTGGAATCTCACTAGGAAAGACATCAACAAACTCCTGAAAAATAGGATGATCAAGGGTCTTGACTTCACTCTCCACCTCATCTAACTCATTCATAGTTACCGCAAACACTTGACAACCCTTTCAAAAACTCATCTTAAGTTTCATAGCAAAAATCATACGAAGAGATATAGGACGTGGAACTCCCACAAGTTGATAATCCTTACCCACATCATCCTTGCATTGGACGGTCTTCTGTCTATGATCAATGTTATCCCCAATACGACCCCATATGATCCCAAAGGAACCACTTGAAGATCAACTAAGGTAATGAATTTACTTAATTTCAGCTCACACTTACTGACCAAAGATTCTATGGCTACTTTAGCCCCTGAAGCTAACTCTACTTTCCATCCTACATCTTGCTTTGCAGCCACTAGCCCACATCACTCAACTAAGAAAGGAGAGATAAATGAATATGTAGCTCCAGAATAAAATAAAATAGAGATAGAAATACCTCGTATGGCACCCAAAGTCTCTACCACAGTACCCTGATGCTCTACCTAATGGTGATCCAAATTTGCAAAGACTCTATGGGAGTGTCCTGCATCTCCCACTATAGGCTCTTGAGCTGCCAACCTCTATGTTGAATACCGAGGTGCTCACTGAGGAAAATTAACTACAATATGGCCAAACTGTCCTCATGTAAATCATCATATCCCTCTACTATTGCCTCTCTCAGCGGATGGTGCACTCAACTGTTGGAAGCTACCTTTGCTGGCACTCAGCTGTGCACTCTATGCAGGACGACTAGACTGATTACGCTAGAAGTACTGACCATTACAGAAGCTCTTACCGCTCTAAGTAGGAGGATGAGCCTTCTCCTGCTACTAATTTTGATTACCTCTATAGAAGTTAGGTGGCTTCTTGAAGTTTCCAGTGCCCTATGACTGGTTACCTCTGAACCCTGATCCTGATGCACCACCTGTCTGAGCACCATGCCGACCTTTGTGTTCCAAGGCCAAATTAGCCTCTACGAGGGTGGCCTTAATGATTTTCGCCCTTAGGTTCATAGGCTCAAAGATCTTAACTTCCCCAACAATGTAGACGTTAAGCCCTCTAACAAAATATTGTATCATCAGGGTCAAATCCTATCTGTAACCTACATACTGTTTGAGCTCAAAAAATTGATGCTCATACTCCTTGACTGTCAAATTCAACTGCCTTAGATTATGGAACTCATCCACTCACTGTTGTCTCCACTAATCCAAGAGGAAACACTCTTGAAAATTCTCAAGAAATAACTCCCAAGTCACTGTGTCCATCTGAAGCCCCAAATTTTCCTCTTCAATCTTCCACCATACAGTCGTAAAATGAGAAAGTTGCATCACCGCTTACCTAGATTTAGTATTACTACTAAAGGGATGAATGGAAAAACTCCTCTCCAAGGCTATACACCATGTCTCAGCCTTAGATTCTGATCCTTTCCCATCAAATGGATTAGGTCATCCTCTCATTAGATCCCTCATGTGGTTCACAGCCGCAACATCCAGATCCACTGTGATGGTCCTCCTTGGAGGACTCCTAGACCTCACCCTCTCCCTCTCCTCTTTATGAGAGTGGTGGGAAGCATCCCACTCTACTCTGAACTTCTTAGGAAGATGATTCAATATCACCTGTAGTAACTGCCTGGTACCAAGCTCCTCAGACTCATTCTGGCATTCCTCTCTCTGATCATCTCTATACTGCTGCTGACCATTGTCCTATCTAATACTCATGGAAGGGCTATGTTTCCCACTCCTCCCATGAATACCAGATCGAACTATTCCACGGCCTCTAGCAACTCTATTTTCAGGCATGAATCCTGAAATAACCAAAGATTCATACAACTACTCACAACACAACTTGAAACAAAAAACTAAAGGGTAAGAATAACCATAAATAAATAAATCTAAAAATAAAATAATGTTGTATGTCTATGTTTAGTTTCAAGTTAAAGCTATACAAAACCTAATGAGCATACAATTCCTAGAGTTCCCAATGTAGAAACTAGGGCTCTGATACCAAGTGTAACGCCCCGCCAGGGAACCCAAGAGAGATTAACCTAGAACATGATACTAAGTTTGATGAACAATTTTTTTCTCCAAAGTTAACATAATAAGACATACATTATGTGGAATCAAATACCATTTACTCACATAAACATATACAAACATACATTACAAGACTCAAGGTTTTCATGACATTGAATTACGTAAAAGTAAAACTCAACTAAATGACCATAAAAAAATATTCCATTTAAATAGATGTAACAAATATAACTTACAAATAATAATTACAATCCTCATGGACAACCATGAAACCTACATAAACTTGCATCCACTACACATGCCGCAGGGTTGTAGTAATCACTCTAATAATATAAATAATATCCAGATTAGGTATCACGTGTGATACACTGATACAAAATTATAATATAATGAATGATAAGCACATAACCACCAATGAAGAATCATAAAGAGCTCAACCATATAAGTACCATCAAGCACTGGAACAAGGACATCGAATATCAAATGGTAAAGAATCACTACCACCCGTCCATGTGGAACTATAAAATTTCACCCCACCGTGCTGAGGAGATAACAACAGACCCCACTCAAATATCCAAAACCAAATAAGGAAGTAACCACTAAGCAATGGGATCCTGATAGCTCTCTAACTCCAGGTGTACTACACATACTGAAAGGTAAAACTCACTAATCTAGAGGCAACCGACACACATAGGAAATCTAGACTGTGTATAGGAAGGTGTCATCATCTACGTCTAACCCTTAAGTTTTTTCCTAGTAATCTGAATGGATCCTGGCACTCAAGTGACCATACACAGTATTAATGACCTCACAAACTGACAAAATCACTAACTATGCCAGACACACACCCCTCAAGGCGTAAAGCATCATCTCATCCTCCATCTTAGCCTATAATAGCACTCAAACATGGGTGAGGAAACACATCTTATTAATTCATTTTAAGATTTCACAGTTACACATTAAGTTTTGACTTATTAATATTGCTTACAATAACAAATTCTATTAGCCACTTGCAAGCTCCGACACTTATTACAAGCCAACCCCTACTACACAACTAGGTAACCTACCCTAGGCTCACAGATCCTACATAGATCTAGCATAGGTCAAATACAGGTATACCCAATCCAGTTCCCCACACATAACATGAACGATCACAAGGATATATACACTCTTAGATAGTACATAATCAAAATGGCTCATATGATTAGTTTAGGGTAATAATCAATGCACACACCACATCATAAGATAGATATTAGATTCACCTCCCCAGCCTCTGTATTCTTCCTAGGGCACTCTAAATCCTAGATACTCATAGCATAGAAAACAAATCACTCAAAGAACATCATTTACATCATGCAGAAATGAACGTAAAACACTGTACAATTAAATCTAACAATGATATAAAAAATCTTCAAATATAGGGCCATAATCATTAAGAGATTATGGTTTAGTAATTAATTAAACTAACCAAATAACTGATTGTACATTTTCATCCCTAGTAGTTTCAAATCGATAATAAATTTCTTCTTTAAGCACATATAGTATAATCAATTAAAACTAACCAAGAAATGAAATAAAACATAACTAACACATATAGCAACGGTTCATATACATGTACAATGTGGTTGAAAAATTATTAGGTTAATTAATAAATTAATTACCTAACAAACTAAATCATAACAAAAGTTATTTAATAAATCTAGTAAATCATCTACTAGTTAAATTAAAACTTTATTAAAGAAATTCATTAATAATGTAATAAACTTAACTAATAAATGATTTAAAAACTTATTATAAAAATCATATTAAATAAATTAATAAACGTTTCAATCATGTTTTTTTATTTTTTTTCCCATTTTTTTTCCACAGCATTTTGAAAAATGTGAAATATATATGAAAAACATTTCTTATCTATTTTGTCTTTTCCTGGAAATGATTTTTTTTTCTACTGGTGTATTTTATTTTTTACTGTATAGTTTTTTTCTCTGTATTTTAATAACAACAAACTTATTTTTTTTAGGGTTTAATCTTTCCAACCATAGGAACTTTAATAATTTAATTTTTCTGAACTCTATAGTCTTACTATAGTCCTAGTTTAATTTTCCTAAAATAGATTTCTTCCATAGGGTATTTTCCAACAAAATTTTAACAACATAACCCTACTATGCCAAATAATGATTTTTCTTAAAAATAATAGATGTAGGATTTTAAAAATATCCAATTTGACAAAAACACCAAATAACTCCTAATATATGGAAGTAAACCTATCAAGCACAAAGAAATCAGTTTTTCTACAAAATCAAAATTAACAAAAGGGTTTTCAAACCCTACCTCAAATTCAACACAAATTTGATCACGAAGGCTTTGAAAGATCAAGAATCTTGAAGCTCTCCAAACTTGAATCCAATAGTAGATCCGAAACCACGAAGACTCGAGAGAAAAGATCTCCAAAATTCTTCCAAGATTCTCACACCAACAATGTCACAAGATACCAAGAACACAAAAATGCTCAAAACACAAAACTTCTCCCAAAAATTCCTTTAACTTTCTCCAAAACCCGTTATCCCCAAATGAGAAGAGAACTCCCCTAAAGAGATTCAACTTCCACCTTTCATGCAATCCCAAAATAGACACTCTACTTAACTTAGTTAACTCAACTTTCAAAATTGAAAGAAAATCTTAATTATTAATTAAAAAATATCTTTTAATTGTGCAACTCAACTTTGACTCTTAAAAGCAATTTGCATTTTGAATTCAAACTCTAATTTCAATAATTACAATGCACAAGTAATTAATTAAATTATATATTAAATAGATTAAATATTTAAAGCATAATTTATCCTTGCAATTAAATATTTAATTATTTAATAACGCATGAAAGCTAAAATAACTCTAATTTCAGATTAAATATGTAATTAAATCTAAATATTCAAATATTTGCAATTTAATTAATTCTCTCAATTAAATATAGGTATTTAATTAATTCAAATTGATTAAATAACCTATATTTAATAATTAATTCCAACAATAATCAATTCAATAAATAACATGGTAAATCACACAAATAGAGATACACTCAACTAAAATCAACCAAAATAAACTCAAACACACACAAGGATGAGATGCATGAATTTATGTCAACTAGACGAATTCGGGTAGGGTAGTCAAACTCATACTTGTCCAATCTTAGGACAATTAGGCTTAGGGTAGGATTATGGGTCTGACTGTTAACTCCCTCTTTATCATTGAGATGACTATATGGGCACGCTCACTCCTGCCAATTCAGGGAAGATGATGCCATGTACTTGCAAACTAGACATCACAAGAACAAGCATGTACATCCAATATAAATATAGCAAACAATGATAGGGATCAGTCAAACATGTGGATATCGCAATGCAAGTAACTGTGTCTCTGTCCTCTACCACATCAAATACAACAACAAGTACATCAACACATATGCTAACCATACACATGCAAGTATGGGGTAAGTAACATCATAATTCTAAAATTAATATATAATATCACATCATGATAATATCATCATCTATCTATGCATCACATGATAAACATATAAACATCATGATCCAAAATCACCAACCACTGAAATAACAAATGCTCACATGAAATGTAGCCTAAAAGAATTCGACGAATCAACTGAAATAATAGCCTAAAAGAGTTTGGCATCAGAAACTAAAAGCAAACTATAGGTGGGTATCACAAGTTGTTTCCAAGTCGACTACGGCTGGGAAAGGACTTGGGGCTCCCATTGTTAATGGGTCTTCCATTGATCCGGTTCCTATTTGCATGTCTCTCTCTGTCAACATTTCCTCTATTACAAATGGGGATTTGTTGAACAATAATGATATCTTTAAGTCTCACAGACTAATTTTCCGCTTTCGTGGATTCTGGCCTAACCTCCCACAACTGCATGACTAGATTTCTCGAAGGTGGGAACCAAAATTTTCAAGTACCATCAATATCTTTCCAATGGAAAAAAGGTTTTTCATTGCAAATTTTGATAATGTTGAGGATAGAACTATGATCCTCTATGATTACTTCTTTTTCTAGGAGGAGGAAACATTTATGCTTATGTTAAAGCCATGGAACCCTGCTTTCAATCCTTCCACTGAAGTCTTTAGTAAGATCCTTGTATGGATCATACTCCCCAATCTACCCCTTCATCTTTGGCATGATTCCATCCTTGAGGAAGTGAGTGGGGCTTTGGGGGATTTTCTAATGACTGACAATGATTTTGACAATATGTATCATTCCACCTTTTCTTGCATACTGGTAGATCTTGACACCTTGAAGGGCCTTCCAACTAAAATCAAAATTGAATCATCCTTGGGATCTTGGACCCAGTAGCTTAACTACGAAGGTATTCCTTTTAGGTGTCGCAAATGTTTTAAGACTGGTCACATCTCTTCCTAGTGTGGCTTTGATACCAAGAAGAAGAAATTTTCTCCCTCTTGGTGCAAGGGTGCTTCTACCCAACATTACACTATCCTGAAAAGCTCCACTCAATCTAGGAAGGAGGTTGTTCCTGATAGAGGAAATCATGTACCTGTTGTTGAGGAGGTTGTATCATGTTATGATCTACCTCTTGCTACTCCTATTGGGTCTGTTGGGGTTGTTGGATCTATTCATGCTCCTTCTGCTAGACCTAGACCTGCTCTTTCCTCACTGGATGATGTCAGGCCTTTTGTTGGTGGTTATGAGGGTGTTGGTTCTGTTGGCCCTGTTGGTATTTCACCAGTTACTAGTGTTGACTCTGCAGTTCCTTTTCTTGTTCACCCTTTGGCTGGGGAAAATGTTAGCCGTGTGCTGGTTGCTTCACTGGAAGATTCAACTCCTTTGTTGGGTGTTGGATCTTCAACTTTGGAGTCATTGTACTGGCAGGATAAGGTGTCTAGTGTTGAAGAAGGTTGGATCATAGTTAAAGGCAACCATTCTAAGAATTCCTCTCCTTATTTTAGCATGACCATCCGGTCCCATTTGAAGGGGACAAAAATATAGTTCTTCCTCCTTATGTTGTAGATTTCTAATGGTTTATCTTGTGCAGTGGTTTGGGTTTTTTTTTCTCTGGGTTATTGTTTTCTTTTTTGGCTGGGTGCTTTTGTGTGTTTCTTTGGGGTTTTTTGGCCTTTTGTTCTGGTTGTTTAGTTGTGTTTTGGAAACTCTTAATGTTCCATCTTAAGCTTTCTCTTTATACAAGGTTTCGGGTCCCTTCAAAACCTATTTTTACCTATTAATCAAAACAATGGGTTTTGCTTCTTGCGAAACAATGACAGTTCATTATTTCACAACCCACTATTTTGAACCTTGCAAAATAGCAAAATTTGTTGGAAAAAAGGGTATTGAAAAATGGTCTACTTGGAGTAATTTACAGGATGCACTGTAGAAGTACTTTAAAACCTTAAAAGATAGTGCTCTGATAACATGTCAATTTTGGATATGAGAGGATTAAAATGAATGTATATGCTTATTTATAGGATTTGATGGAGGAATTCTTCATTGAGCATGGGATTATGAGGGACATTTTTAGGTTTTTTTCATTATATGGAACTCCAAATTTTGCCAAAAATTTAGGGCTCCAACAATACCAAAGAAAAGATTCACAAAGAAATTGATAATATCAATTTTTTAGATTATATTATCTCCACTAGATGGAAGGAAGAAACACACCAAAATAAACCCAATTTCATTGAACCCAAGCGGTGACCATATGTCAAAGCTTCTTATCTGTGCAAATATGAAATTGGTATAAATATCCTTCGGGAGAGAAGTTTCAATTATTAATGTTCTCAATTAGTCATCATTCCAAAATTATTGTCATGAAATCACCACATTCTCTTATCAAACATCTAAGGTAATACAATATGGCACCAACATGCTAACAACAAACTATCCTGAGATTTTTCAATAAATGACAATTAGTTAAAGAAACCAAGCCACAAAACACATAGTATCCTTCTGTCGTATTTCACACCATGACAAGAATATTTAAATCGACAAAATCAATATTATTACCACAAAGATTATAAAATCCCAATGATATATATATTTTTGAATAATTAATATTAAAACCATAGTGGCGATTTCTCAAAGTATGAAGGCCTGATAATTTGAAAATCAAATTAAAGCCCATCGTACTTCATCAATAATATATATAATGTTCAAAATAAAATATTATTTTTTCAATCCAAATTACCTTTGATCCATCAATATCTTTAATTCTGTAAAATTTATCTCTGGAGAATAAAATAAGCCCTTCCAGGAAATCAAGTTGCACTTTTGTCTCTCGTGAAGCCTCACAGGCTGGTAGGAGAACCATCTTTGATACCACTACAATATCCCCTATGGATATTTGCTCTAGATTTTACCAAATGTTCTACAGAATTTTAGCAAACAATTTATATCTAAATTGATTTCTTTTTATCCAACAAATTATACTGAAAATCACATAATATCAATACTGAAATAGAGATCTAAAATTAAATATGAATATTATCATCAAAATAGATAAATTATTGCAACCTTATTTTCCAAACAGATATGAAATGTCTCTATTACTGCAAGTTTTTATTCAGATGAAGACTTCATAAATTTGCCCATTTGTAAAAAATTTCGTAAATCCACCCAATAAATGAATAGGGTTTCCGCCCAATCCACTAATAAATCACAAAGGTTTCCATCCTGAGGTTTCTTCAAAATTGAAAGCTAGAAGCTCTCAAAATATCCAGGAGAAAATAATAAACCAAACATGTTAAGAATGAGCCTCTCAATGTTCTTTAATGGCACATCCTCGTGACTCTTCATTTTCCCTCTGTCTGTCTTTTGGTATTCTTTTTCTTTGTCCCTTTATTATCCCCTTCTTTAAATTTGAAATCAAACTGTCATTAAATTTGATATAACTGACAACTTAAAACTTAATTATTTCATTGACTTTTATTGTCCCAAAAAGGGACATTACATTTTTCCCTTAATGAGGTTTTTCATGTAAATTTGGTGTTTTATTGTGCATGGTGGTTCTTGATTTTCACATGTTCCTTTCAAGTTTTGTTAGAAGAGTAATCTTTACTTGTATCTATGTATTTAATTAGGAGATTCTTATGGAATCCCTACATGTATTTTGTCCTCTATTCCAAGTGAGAGGACATGTCATATTTTGTAATTCCTTTATTCAGGAAATTAGATTATCCTCCTTAAGAGGATCTTGACACTTTGCACACACCTATTATGGATGTTGGCATTCGTAGATTGGTGAGTTAATTGGTAACTCCTCTTCTCATCTCTATAAAAGAGATGCTCCTCTCTCTCATTTCTACTCTTTGGAGTAATTGTAAATGATCTCTCTCTCTCTCTCTCTCTTAGGCTTTTCTATGTTCATAATATCACATGGGGTTTTTCTTTGCTTTTCCCCTTTTAAAAGTTTCTCGTCTCCTTGTATTGGCTTTTGGGTTCTTTCTCCTAGTTCATGGCTTTCATATGGTACAATTTTCTTCTTCATCTACCTCTCTTGGATTATTTTCATTTTCTTTCTCTTGTTATTTTTCTTTCATGGTATCAGGGCTTTGGTTTCTAATCCTTGTTTGGTGTAGTGTTGAAGGTTAGCATTCTTTGGAGCACACCTTGTTGGAGACTCTTGTTTGAGAGAGAAGCTTGAGCTTAGTTTGCTAACTCTTGTGTTTCAGATTTGACATTATTGTTTACTCTAACCCTCTTTATTCAGTTTGTTGCTAGAGAGTTGTGTTTGATTTTTCTGGTTTAGCTGGTTTCAGCCAAACCCATTTCTATCTGCATTTATTTTCACCTCTATCGGGAAACCACAAGGTTTAACATATTTAATTTTTTTAAACGCTTATTTAATCTATTCAAATATTTGTTAACATTTCATTAAATTCATTTTTCTATCTCCTTGGTATTATATTCACTCTATATTGCATTTTGTATAGGTTAATCTTTTAGCATTTCTCTTACTGAATCAGAAAAATTCAATTATTCTTACTTTTTAACAAAACATTTAAATTTTTTAACACAAGCTTCCAGCTTATCCTCATGTTTAACAATCAATTAAACGTCAATACATTCTATGTTTCCATATATTATTTATTGTTTTCAATATGATTATTCAAACTTAATGTTTTGACCCAAAATTCTTATCTATATCCTTTGTTTAATTTAAAATAACATTAGCTATTTAATATTCTTTTTCTGCATACGAATGATAACTCTCCTTTGTTTCCAAGGAAGTACCTATGTTTCCTCTTTTTTTTAAGTCAGTCGTACTTATGTTTACGTTCAATAGAGTTTCTAACTGATATCTCTAATGTTTCTCAATCCGTAGTCAATTCATTTATCTTAACTTTGTTCAAGGTTTATGAGGTATCTTATGCAATTTTCTTCATTTTTCATTGCTTAGCATAGATTGCTATCAATTTCTATATGATCTATTGATATGCACATAGTTGCAATTTTATGTTTTTACAACATCTCTTTATATGCACATGGTGGCATTTTATGGTTTTATACCATTTATTGATATGCATTTTAATGCATATTTTTTGTAAGTTGCATCAGGAGCCCAATTTTCAAGGTTAACTATGGAGGACCCATCATTTCTAACTGACTCATAGTTTCCTTTTCTATGAACGGACCCATGGAGTATCACTCCATCCTATACATGGTGTGCACTTACCTTATATGGAGTTTCCTTCCATTTTATTCCTCATAAAGAGGATTTTTCGATTATGGAAAAATTAGTTTTTAAAGGGAACCATGACCCTTTACAAAAGTATAGAAGATAGGAAGCTTAAGTACATACCAAAAATAAACTGCTAGGGGATACAGATAAAGACATTACAACACCCCCTAGCACCAGCAACCAGCAAAATAAAGGACCGACACACTTAAGACATATTTTTCATAAAATTTGCAATGTCCTCCTTCAGGAATTCATATTGCTAGATGGAATCCCTGAGGGTCTCAATTTCCTTTGAGTTGACCACCTTTTTCTTTTTAGTACTTTCTCTAGTCCTAGGCTAGGACTAGCAGAGATGGTGCCTTTGTCATCATCATCTCAACATTAATTGGTTGGAATTGCCTTCTAGAACAGACAGGAGGGTGCACAGGTTATCAGTTGTTACCTTCATTCCTTCATAAGTCTGCTTCATAATACTGCTAAGAGTTTCCTCGATACGTTGAATGCGGCTTGAAGTAGTCTGCAGGAAAAAATTGACCACAACATTGATTTTGAGCTCCAGTTTCTCCATCAGCCCCATGTCTTCTCCAGCATAGTCTTCAGTGCCATCCTTAGCAGTATCCTTAGGCTTGGTCATCAATAGGGTGATTTTAACAATTCTTTCCTCCAACACAGACTGTTTGATGTTGATATCTTTGATTTCTTCAAAGAGCCAATTGCTCATCTGCATGTCTGTATCAGCACAGTCTTTAGCAACTTGCATAAACCCACTCACTGCTTTTCTCTTCTCATTTGTCTCCTCCTGGATTTTCATAGGCTCCTTTGTCTCATCACTTATCTGATCCTTAATCTCTTTGCTTGTTTCATCTGCCTTCTCAGAGTTAACCCTAGGCATAGTGTCATCCTTTATCGTGGAGTCCTCATAATACACTAAAATAGTGGAGATGGGGACATTCAACAACTTGTTTCCTGACTCAAGAATGGGCTGAGTCATAATGGTCGGGCTGACAACAGCATTGGGTATAAAAACTACCTCTAGCACATTAGGGCACGGGTTAACAGGGCCTTTTTTTTCCTTAGTATCTCCTTGATACCTTCCTCCTCAGGCACATAATTTTCATCTGGGTCCTTAGTATCCATTTCCCTAGGCTTGTCACTACCGGTATTGTCACTCTCCGTGTCCGAAGTGTACACACCAACATCTTCCTCAGAGCCTTGTTTTGTTTCTTCTTGGCGCGAGGAGACACTAAAATATTGATCTTCCTCCCGCGCCTCTATATCATCCTCAGTGTCCATACCAGCCTCCTGAGTGAGGAATTTGGCCACCTCAACCTTCTCAGTTTTTGACACCTTGTATTTCTTCTTGGTAGGGTTATTCTCAACCGTGAGAGGTATTTTATCCTTCTTGTCTTTTCCCTTCTCAGACGTCGAGGTAGGATCCTGCAGCTTAAACTTAGCATACTCATAGATGAGAAGCATTAACCCATCGTGTAAAATTGGCTTCTCGGGGATTTTCCTATTTTTCATGATGTTCATGCCTAAAGACTCCAAAACCAGAAAAGGAAAATAAATCTTCCTCTTATTACTAAAATGGTTAATCAACATAAAATGAAAATTATACACTCTAGTGTAGTGGCCTTCTAAAGTAAAGTATTGCATTAAAGCCTTAACCAATTTCCCGCAGAGCATCTTCATATGACTACGCAAGTAGGAATCTTTGCTCTGCTTCACTAAAATGGATTTTTCCTCAGGGTTTTTAGGGTATAAATGAGCCACATTCTAGGCCATGACACGGCCTCTATAGTACTTCATACCAGACATATTCATACCAGTAATCTCTGATATTAACTTCTCATTAACAGTGAAGGTATTACCACACAGAGTTACCTTTTCATTATCCCAGCTTTCAGCAAATTCCCTAAAGATATCTTTGTCGTAATCGTGAAGCCTATCCATGTAAGACGTGACTCCACCCTCTTTGATATACTCCAAACCTTTTCCTCTTTCTTCCACTTATAGGCACTGGGTTCTTCACATTTGAGGTTGACTCCCATGGTCACAGAAAATGAAATATGGGGATTATTCACCGTGAGAATTTCTCTACCAGAGACACAGAACAAAATGCAGAACACAGAGAGAATAATGAAAATGACACTTTTAATGGGCTTAAAAAGACCATGCGCTTTCCAAATCTCACACTTGGAATAATTATTGTCCTGCCCTTCTTGCGTATTAGACGCCTTTGTACAACTTTTTAACAACTTACCTTTCCTTATCATCATAAATACTAATTACACCTTGATTTTGATGGATTTGACCATACTTTATAAGGCTTAGAACCTCATAATTTAATCCTTGTTCGCCTTGCCAGGAGTTGACCTCATCACTTTGTACTCCCAAATTGGCCAGGCTGTCAGCCACAATGTTCATTTCCCTGAAAGCATGGGTGACGTAGGTGGCCTTGAAACTACTTAAGAGCATTTTAATCTGAACTATGATGTGACTTATATTCCATGAAGGTTTGTGATTGTCTTTAATGCAGTTAATGATATTCATTGAGTAACCTTCAAGCCAAAGTTTAGTACAATTTTGGTACTTCTCAATCTTATAGACCTGAAGAGCGGTCATTGCTTCGTCCATATGACTAGTCTGGATATCAATGGAGAGATTCACGTAAACAACATAGTTGTCATGAGAGTTTCAAACAATGCCACCACAACCCGCCTTTCCTAGGTTCCTTTTTGCCACCCCATCGAAGTTAGCCTTATGTCATCCAGTTGAGGGGAGCACCACACCGCACTATCAAGTTTTCTATTACCGTGTTCAAATTTTGAAGAAAAAATCTTGTTTCTTAGGACACTCTTGTCTTTAATACCTTCCAGCAGTGTAGGTTTCTGATCACAAGCCAAATGAATATTTTCAACAATATTTTTGATGATTTTAGAACCCACCAGCAAAGGAACAAAGGTGTCATCTCTAAGATTCGGTTGTTCTTTTTCTTCCATATCATCCAGATAACATGAGGGGTAGATAGGTTCCATAACAACTTCCCCATCTTGTGAGAGAAAGGAGAGTACCATTGGGAAGCAAAATCAGTGATGGAATTTGGGAGAACTCAACTGATGTTCCAATTCTACAACACAATTGACCAGACCTCTCTAGAGAATGAGCAATGCAAGAGAAAGTGGGTAGTGGTTTTTGCCTCTTGCTTACACATGTAGCATCTATTAGGAAGCACACAACCTCTCTTATAAAAGTTCTTAGTAGAGAGCACCTTATCTTGGAAAAACAACCAGTAAAAAATGTTAATCTTAGGGATGAGATAAGGAATCCAAACCTTAGCCCAAAAGGGTGAAGAATCTTGATTGGAAGTGAGGGAATAAGCCGAGGACACTGATAATCTTTCACTCAAGTTAGGGGACCAGATAAGGTGGTCTTTTAAATTCTCTTTAACCCCTCAAGGATCTAGATCGTCATCAATAACTCTCAGCACCGGGGCTATTTAACAGAGTCTAACCCATTTATTTTCCCTCCAATAATCATAAACCTATCTACCAATCCTTATACAAATTTGAGCATGTTGAGAAAGTTCAGCATACTCGATGAGAGGTTTCTCTTTGAACCAGGGGTCCTCCCAAAACTTGATCTTCGTACCATTTCCAACCCTCCATCTAGCACCTTTAGCAGCAAGGGCTTTAGCTTTCAGAATGCTACTCCCAATAAAGGAACCATGCACATTGATATGCGAAGAGAAAAAATCACCTAAACTTGGGGTAGCATAAAGGTATTTATATTTGAGAATTTTCTTCCATTCTTTTTCTTCATCAAATATTCTCCAGATTTGTTTAGCCAGCAACGCTTGATTAACCTCTTTGATTTTTCTGATGCCTAACCCCCCATACTTTAGAGGTCTACAAACATTCTCCCAAGCTACAAGATGAAGCTGATTCTTATCCTTAGTTCCTGACCACAAGAATATTTTCTGTAATTTTTTGATTAGTCAGAAAATTTGGAGGGGATATGAAACAGGCTTAGAGCATACACAAGAATGTTCTAGAGGGAAGATTTAAGGAGCAAGACCTTCCCATCTTGGCTGAGAAGAGCTCATTTCCATCCAGCAAGTTTGCGATTAAATTTGTTAATGATGTCATTCCAAAAGGAATCCAGAAGTTTCAAACCCAGAGGGAGGCCCAGATAGACATAGAGAAAGGGAGAGATCTACACCCTAGAATGGTTGCCATTTTCTATTGTCTATGAGGGGGAGTATTAAAAAAAAACAAGGAAATTTTCTCCCAGTTGATAATCTTCTCTATAACAAGAGAGTTAGAATCCAGGGTCTACTTGATGTTTCTAGCTTCCTTGATAGAAGAAGACCCCGTGAGAATAGTGTCATCCACAAACTATTTGTGAGAGCACAACTAACTATTCGAGGAAGGAAGGAGGCCCTGCAGCGACCCGGACTAGAGAAAATTAGAGAACAATATCCCCAAGCTTTTAGCCATAATAGAAAAGAGGATGGGGGAGATAGGATCCCCTTGGCGGAGGCCACTAGAAGGGGAGAAAAAGTTTGAAACAGAGCCATTCATCAAGACAAAGATGGAGGGAGAGAAAATCAGCTAATGGATTAACTTAATATGTTTCCAAAAGAAACCAAAGGCCACAAGAATTTTACAAAGAAAATCTCAGTCCACCCTGTCATAAGCTTTTGAAAAGTCCACCTCCACAAGGAAACCTTGTTTATGAGAAGCCTCCAACGAGTGGATATTTTCATGAACTATCATAATGGAGTCCAAAATCTATCTTCCCGGCACACAACCATTTGCTGGGGAGAAATAATTGATGGGAGGATCGAGAGAATTTTGATAGTGAGGACTTTGGAGATAATCTTATAGATATTATTACACAGGCTTATTGGTCTAAATCTATCCACCGAATCAGCCCCAGGTATCTTGAGAATAAGAACAAAAAAAGCAGTTAGCTTCTTTCAGCAGAGTTCCAGCCCCAAAAAATTCTTTAACCACATCCGAGACATTTTTTTCCACAATGTGAAAAAAGGATTGAAAGAAGAAAGCGGGAAAACCATCAGGTCCAGAAGACTTTTCCCCTTCAAAAGAAAAGGCAGCCTCTTTAATTTCCTTATTACAAGGGATTCTACACATCATTTCATTAGTCTCCTTGTCAATAAGGCTAGGGATGGTATCCAGAAATAGTTTCTGATTATCCAAAGAGAGGAAGGGTTCCACTGTTAGAAGAGAAGAAAAGTAGCCCAAGATTTCTTTCTTGATGTCCTCTTCTTTCTCCAGCTTTCCCTGAGTGTTGTTAAGGTAGTCTAATCTTTTAGCAGCTTTATGTTTTTGAGCTGTCATATGGAAGAAGCAAGTGTTCTTATCCTCAGCTTTTAGCCAGAGTGCCCTTGACCTTTGCCTCCAGAAGAACTTTTCTTTTGAATTGATGTTATGATAATCAGCTTGGATCTTAGTTTCCTTCAGTTTGTTCTCTTCAGATAGACCCTCCAGCTAAATAATATCTTGGAGGTCCTGGAGATCAGATTGGATAGAAGATTTAGCCTCGAAGATATCCCCAAACACTTTTTTATTCCAAGTTCTGACATTATTTTTAATTCTCTTAAGTTTTTGGATAACTCTAAACATAGTTGTTCCCTCCACATGGACAACCTACCAGTCAACAATTTTCCTTTCCAGACTAGGGTGTTGCATCCACATTTTTTCAAATCTGAAAGGGGAGTTTTTTTTACCAGAGATGGGATTAGCCAAGAGAGATATGGGAGAGTGATCAAAGCCAATATGATGCAAGGTCGACAGAGAGAACGCATAGTTGACGAGCCAGTCTGTAGAAATCATAGCCCTATCAAGCCGAACTTGGATCAGGTCATCACCAGTTCTACGGTTAGACCAAGTAAAGGTACCTCCTCTAAGATCTAAATCCAAAAAATGGTTATTAATGAATTCCATGAGCGCCAAGCTATTGTCATTTTGAGACGAGACTCCAAATTTCTCAGTCACTAAAAGGAGTATTGAAGTCTCCTACCACCATCCAGCTTTCATTTATAAAATTACTTCTCTCAGCTTCCAGAATTTATCCCTGCCACCTTTAATAGAATTAGGCGCACAGATATTTGAAAGCACCCAGCTAAAGCCATCTCTTATATGATCAAATCTGATAGAGGAAATGTTTCCTTCAGTTTTTATGATGTCTCCTTTAATATTATTTAGATTCCAAAAAGAAGTCATACCCCTAGAGGCTCCTTTAGAGCTACAACCATTGACACCTTAATTACTAAACATTTTTATATTTTCAACTTTTTCTCTAGCCATTTTAGTTTCTTGAATGAGGATGATATCTGACTTATGATCTCTAAAAAAATTTCTAAGAAGGTTTTGTTTATGGGGGCTATTTAATCCCCTAATATTCCATGAGATTACCTTCATTTCTTACCTTGAGAGCAGATATCATGGATGGTCCTTTGGCACCCATCCACAATGCTTTGTCTACTTTCATGTTCTCTCGTGATTTTGTTGGGTTTTATACCCCTTGTAGTTTTGGGTGTTCCAACATATGCTCTCATTGCTCTTGAAATGGCTCCTCCTTGGGGCATACCATAGATCAGGTCAGCTTTTCCTTCCTATTTTATTTTTATTGTGCATGACCTCAGTCCAAAGGTCATCCACACTCTCCAAGAATGGTATCAATTCCTCCATTGAGTCTGCCCAACTTTTCTTTCTTTGCGGTGTTTCAGAGCTGAGGGCCCTCTCCATAGTTCCTTCTCCCAATATGACTAACTTGTTATCCTCTTCATATTCCAGCAAAACCTCACTGGTTACAGGATCACTACTTTCATTCCAAGGATCATGAGGAAACTCTATTTCACCTTCCTCCAAGATACCTTCTTTCTACACGAATAGCTCACTAGCCTTAACCTCTACACTGCAAACTTCAACCACAATTTGATCCAGCACAGGAGGCACCAAAGGCATGGGAGGGAGAACAACAGGGGGGTTCTCTTTAGAGAAACAACCTTGGATCGCCTTAGCCACTAATCAAGAAGCATTAGAGGGGGCTGCTGAGGGTTCTGCCAGTTTTTTTTCTTTCCATATCCTTTTAGGGTCTCTCTTAGGAGCTACCTTAGTTTCTGGATTTTGAGAGGGTAGTCCTTCGCTCTATGACCAGACTTCTTGCAAGTAAATCAGGCAAAGGGAAAGGATTCGAATTCAACTAGTTGAGACCATTTGCCCAGTTTAGACATAATATTGATACTTTGCGGGAGGTCAACATATTGGAGGATGTCCACACAAATCCTAGCATAAAACGTCTTGATCTGGAAGCAGTCATAGGGTCAATGGAAAGGAGCTCCCTAAAAGAAATGCAAGCCCTCCCAGGACGTATTCATGCCAGTATTCTAGAGGGAGACTAGGAAATCTGACCCACACCGGGGCCGACACAAAAAAAAAGTTGAATCGTTGAGTTCCAAATTGGGAGCCCATTTACGGAGCACTAGAGAGAATATACCAACCATCCAAGGTCCCCCACACAAAATTTTGGACATATCTTCACTATTAGAGAATTCAAAAGAGGGAAAAAACCTTTGGACATGGCAGCAATGTCCACTTGCCCCTTAAGAAACCACTTTTTTTGGGCAAACTGCCTATCCACTTCAATATTTGTCTTCCCCCATCAAATTTTCCAATCAGAGTCATCTTTAAAGAAGTGACTAAAAAATCAATCAGAGGATCAGGTATAAAGATAGAAAAATTCCCCTTGGAAGGGTTTGAGACAACATTCACTTCTGAAAAAGAGGATTTACCTATAGGTTTAACTCCAAATAAATAAGGCCACTTACCTCTACTATCACGCTTTTGTTCAGTAGAAGGGGTAGGTCCCTTCTTGGAAGATTCGATTTACGAAAGAGGCCCACTATTTTTCAAATCTGCTTTCCCCTCCTTTGCACTCGGAAACAACAAACTTTGTTGACTTCTGACCATTCTGATCAAGAATCTCTGACCCATGCTCAAGTGGATCCCCTCCAGCAATCCTAACCATAGGTAAACGATTCTCTTCCGTAACCGCACCAGCTACTGCAGGACCACCATTGTCAAGCAAGCCATTCAAAATTGAACCAGTTTTCCTGCCCGCAGGCTCCTCGCTCCCATCCGAAGTCTCAACCATTGGTGTGTCTTAATTTTAGGATGTTCCTCATAGAGATGATGTTATTCATAGAGTTTCCCTCCATTTTCAGATGATTTGGCCCATTTTGTTCTTTTCCTCATGCTAAGGATGTTGCTCTTGAAATCCTTCTTGCACCTTGTTGGATTTCATATATATTTGAAGGCAGTATGTTTTATCACTCATAACCCTTTGTTTAATAATTCATAATGGTAAAAATGCTTGGCAAATCGAATCATGGATTGATTTGGTGTTTGAGTCACATGTTCTACTGATTTATCTGTCTCTCTTATATTTCATTGCAAATTTTACTATTGTGATAATGTACTGCATTCTTTATTGCTTAGATCGTGGGTCATGTAGGTGATGCAATCATGACCCATTAACTTGCAGTGGGATGACTCATTAGTGGACTATCTATATCTATTATATGTTGAATGTACACCTCTGAATTTAACACAAACACAACATAGTCTTTACACAATCATTCAATTCACAAAGACAAACATGAATTCTTTGTTCTGCAAATTCGATTGAGGTGACCTGTTGCCTCCTAATTAGTTGTGGATGTTGAGTTTACCCTCAGAATGAGAGCCAACAACCTGACCATTGCTAACATGGAGGATTTTAAGAATGCAAGAAGAGAAGAATTTCCATTAAATCTACAAATTTGTCATTAGTCTATGAGAAAATGCTCTTAATCTATGAATTGAGAAGCAATTTAAACTATTAAAGCAAATTAGACTAATCTAGGAATGAATTGCAACTACTCTATGGAAGTAAAATGCAATTAATCTAAAT
>MU223106.1:1455242-1486633 GCA_018584345.1 Thuja plicata | reverse complement strand
AAATGAAAGCTAAACATCTTCAATTCCAATTGAAATTTAGACTAATTATGCAAATTGAGCTTAAAACATGAAAAGGATTAAATGCAAAAATTGCCTATAAATTTGATGCTCTCCAAAATCATCCTCCAAATGGAGAAAAAAAAGTCCAATTTATAGAAAACCATGGAAAGAGGTGAAGAGTTTCTTGAAAAGAAACGGTGGCCTCTTCATTTCCATTTGAGACAAAAATGCAAATATTATTTAAATAAAAGGGTGAATTATTGTCACATAAGTGTCCTTTCACATGGAATTATGGAATTCCTTTTTTGAGGATAATTCATCCAATAATTAAATAACCTTTCAATTCCTTTTATGTATATTAGCTAAAGGGGGTGGAATTAATTTAATTTAAAAGCACTTAGGACTTTAGAATTAAATCAATTAATCATAGGGATTTTTAGCTAATAAACCTTGATAATTTAGGAATTAAATATAATGTCAGATTTATGCAAATTTGGGTTTTCTGCATTTGAAACTCAGTCAATTATGAGGAGAATTTGCCTAGTACAATAGGACTTCGAAGATGAGAAAATTGAAGAAATGCACCAAAATTGATTAGGATTATTAGGTGCCAATTTTGGGGTGTTACAATATCCATGTGATTGATGAAGTGTTGATGCAGGTCTCATTAGTTGCCCTTGTCTATGGTCATTTGTGCATTAGTATGTATCTTTTATGAGAGCATTGATAATGTTTATTGTAACTCGTTTGTTCATTTTGAGACTTTGAGCATTTGGTTTATCTTGATATCATGTTAGCTCCATTGCACTTTTGATGACATATCATGTATTTATCTCTATCTCCACCTTATTCTAAACTATAAGAGTTCTTTAATAATATTTTTTGATGTAAAAGTTTCAAAGGAGATACTAACTTGAATATCACATGTCATTCTACTTGTGGATAGTTTCTTTGTTTCTTGTTGTATGTTTCCTTGATCCAGGTGATTAATTAAGGCACAATTAAGGAATCAATTCATCTACACGTCCTATAACTCACGAAGACTACTTAAAGCTGTGGATATCCCTCCACTTGAACACAATCAAATGTTCCTTTGTACCATGACGCTGAAGATCAAGTTGCAGATTTTTGTAAAAACTGGATGTAATTCCCTTGTTGTAAACTTCCCAAGTAAAGATTAAAGGGGGGTGTTAGAAGAGTAATTTTTACTTGTATCTATGTATTTAATTAGGAGATTCCTATGGAATCCCTACATGTATTTTGTCCTCTAGTCCAAGTGGGAGGACATGTCATATTTTGTAATTCCTTTAATAAGGAAATTAGATTATCCTCCTTAAGAGGATCTTAACACTTTGCACACATCTATTTTGGATGTTGGCATTCATAGATTGGTGAGTTACTTGGTAACTCCTCTCCTCATCTCTATAAAAGAGATGCTCCTCTCTCTCATTTCTACTCTTTGGAGTCATTATAAATGAGCCTCTCTCTCTCTCTCTCTCTCTCTCTCTCTCTCTCATGTTCATAGTATCACAAGGGGTTTTTCTTTGCTTTTCCCCTTTCAAAATCTTCTTGTCTCATTGTATTATCTTTTGGGTGCTTGCTCCTAGTTCATGGCTTTCACATGGTAACATTTTCTTCTTCATCTATCTATTTTGGATTATTTTCATTTCCTTTCTTTTGTTATGTTCCTTTCATGTTTACATTATTCTGTGATTAAGGATTAAGATATTTTTTGTGTATCTAATTCATGAGAAGATTTATAAGTTTTCAATACAACTGATTCACCTCCCCCCCCCCTCTCAGTTGTCGTGTGCATTTAACAGAAATGGCGTAGGATCTAAATAGATTCTAGAAAACTTATAGTATATGTATAGATATATACACACATTTACTCGTGTTTTACCAATTACCAGGCTATACGATGTAATTCCATATGAATTGTTTGACAAAATGCCACAAAAGAGATGTCATTTCATGGAGTGTGATTATTGCATGGTACTCTCAAAACAAAATGGTAAGTAAGGCTTCAAAAACTTTCAACCTAGTGCAATTGGCCAGTGCAAAGCTAATTTCCACAACCTTTCGCAACCACTTCATGGATGCACCAAAATAGAAGCTTTGGAACACAACATGGGCGTCCATAAGAAGTATTAGGATGCAACACCCTAGTAGAAGTACAAAAATTAAAATGCCCCAACGAAATGTGGTCTCATGAATGACATCATTGCAAGATATGTTCTAAATAGATTTGTTTAAAGACCTTATTAATCGTTGAATTGGGTCACATACAGAAGGACAAATGCTCTAGTAGACATGTGTGCAAGATGTGGAAGTAATATGAACTATTTGCAAAAATTATAAATTCATCAATGAATTGTGGTCTATGAAAAACCATCATCGTAGGATATGTTCAAAATGGATTTGTTGAAAAGACCATAAGAATCATTGAATCGCATCACATACAGGTGGGTCACAAACACTACCGAAATAAAACTAACTGTGAATACCCTACTAGACATGCATGCAAAATGTGGAATCATTGAAATCGCACTTGAATTGTTTGGCACAATGTCTCAACGAATGAATTTCAAACTTATGACGGGGCTTAGAAACTTTCAAGCTAATGCAGTTGAAAATGAAGTTTCAAATTCTTCATAGTTGCCTATATGCTTGTGCCAAAATGGAGGTAAAACGCATGCAAGCAAGAGTGAAAACTAGGATTAAATCATGTAATTTCTATAGTTTGTCTATTCAAACAAGGCATATGATTTGCAATAGAAACAAATTAAATCACAACTTTTCTAAGGAATTAGATCCTACCTCTAAATCACATTGTTAGGAATTATAATCTTCATATCTCTCCTCTAAAATGGTTGTTGGTTTTCTTTAACCCCTCATTTCTACTGTTATTTTTTTCCTCTTTTAAGAAGTTGATACCCCCATCATTTTCAATGCTCTTTAAATTAACCCTTTAGCATTACTTCCCCTTCCCACATCATTGGTGTGAAGAATAATTTTTCAAATGCTAATAGTGTGAAGAATATTAGAAATAGGAATGGTGTGAGGATGAAATGAGGATGGTGTGAGGATATTCATAAAATGACAATAGTATGATTTTCTTTTCTTTAATTTATTTATCTATTTCTCACTTTCTTATTATTTAATTAAATAAACAAATAGAAAATTATGGCAATTACTTTAAATAAAAAATAACATGTTGACATTTTATGAGATCTAATAACTTGTGTACAAATTTATTTGTTAAAATTTTGTCAAAAGAAAAGACAAGATAATTATTCCTAGTTTACTTTTTCAAGCACACATTCACCTAATAACAAAAATATTGGACGAAAAGATGCTAATTATTCCTATCTAATTAGACACATCTCACAGGCATTTTATAATTCAAACTAGAAATTCACTATATCAATTCTAAATGACTAAGTGAATGTGTGGGTGCCAGATATCCATCAAACCGACCGCTACCATAATTGCTAGCAATTTCTACCTCAACCACATTCTCGCCTTCAATTTCTGCCAACCACTCATCACTCAATATTTTCTTCAGTAGGTTAGCTCATAAAACATAATCTCAAATCACTTATACATATAAATTATTTATCATTTGACCATTCATAAGCATGTAATCATAATGCACAATAAACATAAACTGAAATTAATCCATAGAACATCATCCATAATGCATATTAGTCATGTATTTTAATCACCAATCAAAATTTCTAAATAAGTCCATAAACCATTTCTGAACTACGAAATATCATGTATCCAAAACAATTATAATAAGTAGTCAAAGTCAAAGAGAGTCTACACTATCTCTTAATGACTAGGATATACAAGGACAAGACGTTACACAAATGGGAAGCATTATATTGTTTGTTGTAAATTTGCCACACTATCTAGTTGTAGTACAAAATTATATTTGAAATCGTAGACCGGATAATGAAAAATGTATGGACAACGTAAGGAAGAATGCTTTTATTGAAAAAATATTGTTCATTGCAATGATTCCTTAATATATGGACAACCTATCATAACCACGCCACTCCTTGACAATGGACATGCTAGCATAGAACTATCAGCGAATGGTTAAGATAAATATCTAACTCATGTTTGAAGTACACTATTTAAGCCAACAATTAATTAATGAAACATATCATAACCACAACATTCCTTGACTATGAACATGATATCATAGAACTAATGGCTAGTGGTCAAGAAATATCAACCCAACAATTATAACTACCATCTGCAGGTAACTATCTAAGTCGACAATTAGTTAACAAAGACCTAGTGGACCACATGATGACAATGTCCATTTATTTCCCTTGAAAGGAAGACATGATCCCAATGCAATATACAAGAAGTACAGATAAAATGAGGAGTTAGAGAACAAGAAGTCCTTAAGAGTTATGTATGCTTAACTAAACCCAAAGAGACGACCATTGAATTGTAGTTGCTTCATTATAGTTGTTCTCTAGATCATCTTACAATACGTACCACCTCTTCTAATTTTCCTCTAAAATGATCTCACTTTGATCAATCCTACTCATACATAGAAACCTTGTAGCTTCAGTTTGAGTCAATTGAGTCAACTACATAAGGTTCTCCCAAAAATATGTCACTCGCTCTTCCTACTTACCATACAAAGCTTCACTTGCAAGCATGACTTTAGTTGCATCCTCTTCAAGGTATTGTTGCTCAAAGAAATTTGTTTGATGTCAAATACTAATAGTAGAAATCTAAGTTGCCAGTTCGAGTTCGGGTTCAAAGAATCGGTTCGCCAGAACGACAAATTTTGAAATGGGGTTTAGGTTTGTTAGTGTGTGTGTGTGTGTGTGTGTGTGTGTGTGTGTAGACTAGAAGCATGAGTTAAGATTAGAATGCCACATAGTATCATAAAAATAATAAAAAACACTATAAACTTGAAATCATAGCATCATATCTATTATCAACATCAAAATATTAAAATAATATTCAGTTCAACTGTCATTGTTTTGACTTTTAAGTTTTAACAAATGGTACTATATACTAAGTTTCAATTATCAAATCTTCATCTTCTTCTTTTTCATCAAAGGAATTAGTTGATTTACAAACACTGCCAATTCTAATTGGATCAGTTGCACTAATTACATTCTCGCTTTTCAAGTTCTCAAATGCTTATTACTTTTTCACTATAAGCTTGTTTGTTTGTAATTAACATCCTACTTGAAAATGTTACAAAGTAGCTTGTAACTCCCTTCACCTATTGAAGATATTGTTTAATGTTTAAAATATGATTTATCACTATAAAGAGTTAATTGGACAAGGTTCATCATCAGCAATTGGATATAAAAATCTCACTGGAAGAAACCTTGAGGGCTAGTTTAATTTGATGTAATAAATATCTGAACTTCACCAAATTTTGTTTTGTAATGTTAAAGATCTTATTCAAATTCTGTAATAATTATTTTCTGCACAAAATCATAGAATGTTTCTCAGTGGAACTGTACCTGGTTCACACTTGGTTTTCCTGGGTTTGCCCTGGTTCAACCATGGTTCGACCTAGGTTTGGCCTGGAGGAACCATCTTGTCTAGGTTCAAACCCAGGTGGAACCCACAGGCAAACCGGAACCAGGACCAAGGACCGGTTTGAAATTCGCCTGGTCCGGAGGGCCAAGGGGAGAACTAGGCAACTTAGGTAGAAATGATACTAAATATAATGTGTAACCTCAAATATATCGGAGCTGGAACAAGCAATAGTAGGATGAGTCTTCATTGGTAACCAATGTTTAGACAAATTTAAGAAGTTTTGCTCTCAACAACTATAGTTCGCAAAAACACAAACTTGTTCTAAAATCAGCTGCTAATTACGTGATTTGAACCACCTTTTTCCATGTAGCATATGATAGACTCTTTGCTTTACCTAGCAAAGTCAAATACCATTCAGACCAAGGTTCGTTCAAAATCACGAACTTAAGTATGGCATTTTGCAGCACTTCCAAGCTGTGTCACATCTAGGAAAAGCTGTATCTAGGACCATTTTCCATACTTTTATAGGCACAACTAAGAAGGAAGTTTCTATATCTTTGGATTTTTATTGTTTTCTTCTATCACTACAATTGCAAACCCAGGATTCGATTATAAGATATTAAAACCCTCCTTGTGAATTCTCAAACACCCTTAAGTTGGCCCTTGTATCTTTGAAGTTTGCCCAAAACTCAGGAAAAGGGGATGTGTATCCAGCTGAATATTTTATCTGCCAGATTGGCCCTCGAAAAATTTTCGACCACTAAAAGATAATTAAATTATCTCAACAAACAAGGGCATCCAAACCAGTATTTTTTTAGCATAGGTTTTCTTCCTTGAATGATGAGATTTTACTTAAATATATGTTGGAAGGCAATTTATCATGCAAGATAAGTACTAATCAGAGCACAACAATGGGAAGTAACCAACAAACAGAACAAGCAGTTGCACAAGTAAGGATCTAATGATTATACGACATGAAATAATTATTTTGACTACATAGTGTGAACACCTTTTGAGTGTCATCTGATTAATGGGTAGTTTGACTATATTATGTGAGTTGTTGATGGCTATGAAGGAGTCAAAGTAAATGCAGCTACAATCCAGATGCGATATGGTTGTACAAAGGGAGAAGATATAGGTGATCCTATGCTAGCAGAGAGAGGTGATTGTATAGCAGCAAGGGTATGAAATATGAATACACAACATGAGGATCTACCAAACACATGGCTGAAATAACACATCGTGCAGGGAGGTGGAGCTGGGAGAATGGAAGAAGTGTTTAGGATGATGGAGTTAGGAACAAAATAGGTATTAAGTTGCTGGACTGTAGACATCAGATTCTGTATCTGATGTTGCATTAGTTTTTCAGGAAATTGACAAGCTGAGATATTTTTACTCAATTCTTTTCAATTTCAGTTGTTAATTGCAACAAAATTTGTTGAGAACTTGAGACTACATACATTTTATATATACTGGGTTTGATTTTGCATTAATTTTTCTGGGAAACTGATGTGCTGAGCTCAGTCTCGTCTAAAGGTCGTATGAATTAAAAAATTTGATTGCAATTTTAAAAAGTCTCTCTCTCTCTCTCTCTCTCTCTCACACACACACACACACACAGATACATATACATATACATATACATACATGTGTGTGTAGGCATGCATGCATGCCTGAATTGAATATTGGATTAAAGATGCTATAAATTTATATGTTATGATGCTATAGCTTTCCTGTGTCTGTAATTTCCAAAATGATGCTTCCTGGCAAAGATAACAATGAATAGCAATTTCTTCAAATAATTACCTGACTGCATTTTCCACTTATCAAGATCTATTGAGAGAAATTATTGCTGCAATTACAAGCTTCCATTGTATTAAATACATATTTTACTTAGAGCAGTATCAGAATCTGACAGATTACTTTTCAGTTATTGTTGATTCATATGAATGCAATGGCATTCTATAAGATTCTGTTAGAAAATCTAGTCACCCATCAAATTCTGAATTCTCCGAGTTATTAATGGCAGTAACCTCTTTTACCTTAAAAGGTGGGAGGATTTTCCTTTTGTCATAAAAAGTGATGAGAAGATATGATGACTTTTCCATTGCCATTAAGTGCTTGTTTTCTAGAAATCATTCAAATCAACTAGTCACCGAAAGCAGTTGCCAAAAGATTTTACTTCACCAAAGTCAACTCCCTGGAAAGATTGATTAGGAGTCTCCGGTAGATGAATTTACGACTCTTCTAAATACTGCACATAACCTGGAAGGTGAAAAGACCTGCACGGTAACAAAATATCATACAGAATTAATTTGACGAAAACCTTCAAGGAAAAATAGAAGACTTTTCCACTTTTTGATAAAATACTGCGTAGACAAGGTATTGACCAAACAAAAGTACCATTAAGTAGATCATAAAGAATAACAAATGCAATAAATCTAAAGGTTTTGAATTTGGTGTGCCTGGATGAATGAAAAGGTAATCCTGATCATCTTACTTGCCACAAGATTACAGAGAAGGTGCTGAAATGAGGTAGCATGAAACTGCACCCTGTGCTGATGATTATGTATATATATTAGAGTGCATTTTCCATTGCAAGTGTTCACTAAGCAAACATTCTAAGCCTACCGCAGATTTTATAATCAAGATCAATAGTCACCACCATAATCCATTGCAATGCAAAGACTTTTATTTTAATTTGATGACATATCTGGATTGGTATGAGATTGATCTTCTTAAATTTTCATTCTCCAAGCCTTAGATTTAGATATAACTAGGTTTTACATCTAAGCTCAAAACTGAATCAGATCGATTTTTAAATTGTCCAAGTCCTACAAGCCAGTCATTAGCGAGGGATTGGAGTATTGGGCTGCAGTCCACAACTATAAAGTGCAAGAACAACCCCAGTCTACCTTCCCACTATGAGGAGGATAAATAGACCATTTTTAATGTTTCTCATGCATGTTGGAAAAATATTTGGTTGCGTGACTAGATTTCTGCACTAGAACAAAGTGACTCAATCTTGGGATGCAGCTTTGGATTAGTTTGCATAGTACTAAACTTGCAAGGACTTTTATAAATTCAATTAAATTTGGAAGCTCGTGCATCGCTCAATTCGAACTAAAAGTATACTGTAGAGAACCCCTGAAGGTTCTAACTCTGCCAGTACTGAATTTATAAATTCTTGAAGGATTGATGTTTTGCAATTTTGTATTTTTTGAAGACATAAATGATAAATAAATACAATGCATGGAATTCAAATTATTTTGCAAACTATGCACAGAGCTCCTCTTATTAACAAAATATGGAAATTGACATGCTTTGCAATAACAAGTAACAATGCAGATCACAATTATTAAATTATGTAGAACCTGGTCTTGATCACGGCATAATTATGAGATCATAAAATTGGCTGAAAGATATACAACACCGCCAAGAATGATCGTCCCTTGCTGGGAGTGTTTGACGTGGCCCAAACTCTTAACCGTGGTCTCCAAATTCCAACGCCACCTTCTCTTAACATCCACACGGCTATGGAATAACAATGCGGCTGGCCCTTAACTGATAATGCTGCCTTACTTGCTGTGCTTAGGATCATACACAGATTCTCCTAAGTCTGCAGATTATTACTAAAGTCTAACTGAAATCTTCAACCCCAAATACATTCATCATGAAGCATAATCATGACCTCTGGTTGAGATCATTGACGAAGCACAATTCACTGATTATAAAAACCAATTCAAAGCGGAAGGCTAGGTAGAATTCACAATTCTACAAGCTCCAAATTTTCAGAAAACCTTGGCGTCACTTCTTCACAAATAACAATCACCATGCATCGAATGAGTTTCGGTCAGCTACTCAAGGCTTTTATATTTCCCCCCAAAGCCATTTGAACCAGAGGCTTCTTCTAAACACTTCGCATAACTTAAATAAGCATTGGCTTGCAAAGTTTAAACTAATGAATTATAACATTCAATTAAAATTCCCTCCTCATGTTGGCGCCATGATATACTTATTTCCAAAAGACATTTAATGAATTTGGTCACATTATATTAAACTTTAAACTTTATTATTAATTAAGTAAAACTTAATTAATAATCATTAATCTAATAAATAGCTTATCTAATTCCCAAGTGACCAATCCACATAACCAGATGCTCTCTGTCTATGCCAACACCTGAACACCCTGCCAAATATAGTAACTGACCATGAATAGACTTACTATAAATAGTAAGTTCATATAAATGAAAGCTCTGCAGACGTCCCCACAACTCCATACTGATACCAATTGCTTAGGTGCCCTGCTAAATGTAGAAAACATGACTATCCAGAAATAAACACTTACTATAAATAGTAAGTGTGTCAATCTAACTCAAACGAAGAGCAATCCCAAGCATCATTGACCTCCAGAGTGGAAACTGACCTCTCACACCACCAATTGGACCCTCTGAACAACTCCATTAGCCTATGAGGGTCAGGAAATAGGCTAATCCTCTGAGAGATGACACTCACGAAATTGGGGACATTACATTGCTAAGTCGCCAGTACAGGCTTGAGTTCAGATATGGTAGTTCACCAATTTGTTCTATTAACCAGGTTTGGTCTGGATTCAGTAGACCATACAAAAAATATAGAAATATTAAAATTTAAAAAAAAATAGTCATAATTTGCACGACATAAACAAAATTAACCACAAAACATAACTAATAATTGATTCTTCAATGCAAAATTTTAATGAATATTCAAAATGGCTTATATTTAAATTTTATAGCATTTGTTCAACATGGAGAAATAGTCAATGGTCAAACTACAACAATGTGGTGCAACCATGCATAAAAACTCAACAAAAAGCATCATATTGATATTCATAGAGAGCATTAACATAATCAATTGTTTCATTTAAACCACAAGTGGCGCTACTAGCACTCTAGCTAGCCCACACTGTGCATGTCCTATCTAGCAACCTCAAAGCCTACCATCACCAATCGAGACTAAAGAAGTTATGCAACAAAAGCATCCAAATAAGGATATTCTAGTGCTACATTGCAATGCCTCCTTGCCCTCTCCTTGTACTCAAGTTGCTTGTGTGAGATGAAGCACAAGTTGAAATGCAAAAGAATGCAAAGAAACTAACTACAGAGCCTTTTTAGTTGCCAACCCGTTGTGCTCAACTAAGTGGATAAAGGAGATGTACTCATTCTGCTCGGCTAAAGAACTAGATACCTATTGAGAGTTGAGACAAAGTAAATACAAAATTACAATTTTTTATGAACTTTACAAATAATAAATTTTAAATCTTAAACGTAAAGATGGTTAAATAATTAAGAAAATTAGAATTAAAGATGTCTGCTTGAGATAAAACTTTAATGGCAGGATACTATATGTAAATAGATCCTTAGTTATGGAGGTACTACAATGTATGAGAATCTCAGTCTCAAAGAGTGCTGAGGGTGTGACCAATTGAAGTTTTAAACTTTCCAAACACACTCACAACTGTTTTCTATATCTAGATCAAGGAATAGTAGTGAAAGTCACCTTTTTCTCATTGCTGACAACATATCCATGCAAAGATTGTATCTCCATGCTATAGTACTTAGGGTCAAAGAAAAAGCAAAGAGATGCAAAACATTGTCCATTTTATTTCATTGTTCAATAAAAAAATTTTCCACTTAAAAAAATGTTTTTAAAGGGTCTTGTTCCTTCATTACTTGTATGCCCTTTATTTTTTCCAATTAAGGAGTTACTGTTATATATTTTGCCTAAACAAAGCTGATACATATCAATAAATTCCATCGTACCCATGATGGGCCAGGTGAAACTCAAAAAGAAGCCCATGGAATCTTGCCAATATCTAAGACTTGCACTTTCACTTTTGGGGCCCTGCATATTTCACTACCTTTGTACACCTTAAAGGTTGTTATTACCATGGCAAATAATGCCTTTTATACCTCAACTTAAAGGTGTGAGCCTTATGATCAACCAATCCACCACCATCATTCTAACATGTTGTCCACCCTCTTCATTTATCCAAGCACATGACTTGCATTTACCTACTCATTGAAAATCCCACAGAATTCAATGGATAATAACCTTTTCCCTCAAGATCCACAACTGCAAGTAATTGGTGGATTACTAGAATGGGAACCCCATTGATCAACCAATGAACCACTATACACCAGATTTTGTCAAAACCTTTTTCAAACTTCCTCAATCAAATATTTAGTCTATGCAGCACCAACCAATCTTATGGCCCTAATGCATTTTTTTTTCAAGATCAACGATGCAAGATTGTTCTAACCCCGGCAAAGAAAATACCAATCCTACAACAAAGACCTTGACAATAGAGACTATAATCATTACTGAAACTCATTGTCATCCACCATCAATGGCCCAAGTTGATTGCCTTCAAGATCAATGATGTTGGTATATCAATAGATAAGAAAAACTGCATACATTTTGATTTGTTGACATGCCTTCATCCACCATAGTTCACCAAATGATGCCACGTGTACTTGAATCAAAATTTTGATCATTGCCTTCATGTATTTCAATATTATTAGATCTACAACCTATATCAAATCTCTTTGCAAATCAATAGCTTGGACGAAGATGAAGTTCTCTGAAAGCCACAAGTATGTATTTCTTTGCAAACCATACTAATCTTAGTAACCAACCACAACATGCCACACCCGCACAAATTTTGCACTTAACTATATAGCTTTTGTGATATTGCTATCCGGATTCAACTGTGTAGTTTTTTGAGTCAAACTCATTGACCCATGTTTCATGCAAGTGGGTTTAACCACGGAGGGAATTCCGTAGTTAAGCGCTCTTGAGCTGGAGTAGTACTGGGATGGGTGACCTCTCGGGAAGTCCCGGTGCTTCACCTCTGTGAGCATCACCTAGATGCAATGAGTGCTAAGTGTTCCATTCATTCTCATGAGAGATGGGTTCATGTGAACCACTACTCATGAAACATGGGTCAATGAGTTTGACTCAATAAACTACATAGTTGAATCCCGATAGCAATATCACAATTTGACTTAATGTGGAAAATATCTCCTACTTATCTATATAGTTTTTGATTCATTAAAGTTGTGTCAATTGATGGTCCAATTGTATTCGCCCCACAAATCAACGACAATAATTCATCACCATGGTGACAAAGTGCTTCCTAGCCACTCAACCCATAGAAATGCACCATGCCTCCAAACAATCTTTTGAGATCTTCACAAAAGTGCATTAAATCACAGACTTAATTGACAATTGACGGTTTGCAATTCGTATGACTTAGATCAATGGTAGCACTGCATCAATCGATCATGAAGATGTAGACAATTTATTTCACCAATGACCCACTTGTCATTTAAACCATTAACATCAAAAAATGATTCTCAAGCTTTAAGAAATCAATCAAACCAAGCCCAATATCCTTTGATTTAGTCAAATAGCACAACCTATCACTAACACCTTGTTGTTAGTGTTTAGAGAAAGTGGGAATTGTTAACTTGAGACAGATTAAAGTTGCAGTAGCTGAAGTGATATCATGGCCCTTTAATATTAACTCAAAATTCATCCCTTGGCTTTGCCATATTTTGAACATTATCCCTAGCACAAATTAATTTATTTATTAGATCCACGGTCACAAGCAATCAAGAGGCTTAATCAACCAATGCACCACCAACTAATGCAAAGGTTGATGTAGGAGCATCTTGGGTCCTTGGCAATCCTGTGTCAACCAAAAATATGTTTGTTTGTTGCTCGGTGGCTTGTTGGAGACACTCGGTAAACTGCTCGGTTACTTCTTTGGTGTACTCGGTTGAATGTTCTGTTGTTTCTTTACCGACCGCTTGGTTACTATTTCTGGCATGGCTTTACCGACCTGTCTTGGTGTGCTCGGTGGTTTTTTGTTTCTTGTCTCACCGAGTGGGTTTTCTTTGTTGGTTCTTGGAGGGCGACATCTACATTTAATTTTGGTCGCGTAGTTAATGTTGGATCTATCTTTGGGGAACGTGTGGACCTATTTTGGGGTCGTTGCTCTTTCCTATGTTGGATCTTTGAGGCCGACCTCTTTTGATGGTTGTTGTATAAATATAGTATTATGTTCTTAGTTTAGGGGATCAGGTAGCAATTACAGATAATGTTAAGTTGGTAATAGCTTGGAGGTCTAGGGTTTCTGGATCTCGCATGTATGAGGATTGTTCTGTAATACATTTCTGTTTGTATTGGTTGTAACCGGGAAGGCCTTACAGCCCGGAATGTATGAAGTTTGATGAAGTAAACAAATATATTTGCATTCCTCTCTCTTTCTCTGTGTTGTAAGCTTCTGTGTTGCCTATTTGCAATTTGTTTTAGTGCTTGGGAGTGCCTTTGGCCCGGAGCATTAACCCTTCCTGCGTCAGGTGGTATCAGAGCGAAGGTTAGATCATAAGTTCCTCTTGTAAATCCTAATTGGTTATTGTTGTGGGGTATCAAATCGTGAACTGACCTACAATTGCAGAGGGTTTCAAGATGGTTCGAGGAAGGCGTGATGCAGACCCGGGCTTAGCTGATATGTTAAGATAGATTGCTGCTAGATTGGATGTTGTTGAGACAGCCCAGCGCAGACGAAGACATCTTGAGGATGTTAGTGATGATGAAATCGAAGAAATGCAGGAAGAAGCCGCACCAGAGCCTATAATGGATCAAGGCAAAGAAAGATTCTTGAAAGCATTGACAAGTTTGAAGTCCACACCTCAGTTTAATCTTCCTGAGTATAGTGGAAAGTTGGATTCTGGTGAGTTGATAGATTGGATAACCGAGATGGAGAAATACTTTGAATATGAGAACATAGCAGAGGAGAAAAAGGTAAAGATTCCAAGCACGAAATTGAAAGGACATGCATCCTTGTGGTTGGAGCACTTGCAATTGGATCGAAAGAAGGGTAAAGACAAAATCAAGGTATGGAATAAGATGATAAATAAGTTGAAAGGCAAGTTTCTACATTGTGATTATCAGATTAACCTAATTAGGAGAATGCAAGGTTTGAGATAGAAAGATAGCTTGGTAAAGGTTTACATCGAGGAATTTTATAGGTTAGATATCAGATCTGGACATGCTGAAGATGAAGTGGAAAGAATAGCAAGATACCTGAATGGCTTAAGGAATTCTATTCAAGGAGAGATCAGTTTGGTAAAGATGGAAAGCATTGAGGCTTATCAGTTTGCCCTAAAATTTGAAGAGAAATTGAACAGAAGACATGAACAAAGGCAAAGAGGCAGAGGTGGTAGATTTTCTCAAGGAAGAGGTAGATCTAAAGGAGACAATGGCAGATCTGATCAAGACAAAACAGATCAAGACAAGGGTAAGATCGAGTGGAAAGGTGAAAATTCATTCAGAGATAGAGGTAATTCCTACTGAGGTGGTTATAACAGAAGAGGGTTCCAAGGAACTTGTTATAATTGTGGAGAAGGACATAGGTCATTTGAGTGCACACATGCAAGCAAGAAGGTTGGTAGCAGCAGGAATGCTTTGGTACAAGAAGATTCACCGAATGAGCCTGAAAAGGAAGGAAACTTGATGGTTAGAAGACTATTGTGGAGTGAGAAGAATAAGAAAGAGTTTGTTCAAAACCAGATGCAAAGTTGCAGACAAAGTTTGGAAAGTGATTGTTGATAGTGGAAATTCAGATAATCTAGCATATGAGGAGATGGTTGCAAAGTTGCAGTTGGAAAGATTGAAGCACCCTAAGCCCTATCAGATTTTATGGATCAAGGATGAACACACATTGATGGTAAGTGAACAATGTTTTGTGAATCTGAAGATTGGAAAGTATTATGATAAGGTGTTATGTGATATTAAAATAAGGATTGTTGTCATATTTTGTTGGGTAGACCTTGGCAATATGATAGACATGCTATACATGATGGAAGAGTGAACAAATATACTATTTGGGTAGATGGTAAGAATCTTCTTACCTTTAGTTGAAGAATCTATTTGTGGAATATGCACATCTGTGAGAGTTTGTTTTATGGAAGGTAAACAGTTTGTTAAGGATCTGAAGAGAAATGATATTTGTTATGCTTTGATTCCTACCAAACCGAGTGAGAAGACGGAAGATAAAGTTCCTAAAGAGGTTGAGAAGTTGCTCACTGAGTACAAATAAATCATTTCAGATAATGTACCTGAAGTTTTACCACTGATGAGAGACATTAGTCATTGTATGGATCTAATTCCTAGAGCTAGTTTGCCAAACAAGGCACCACACCGACTAACATCGATCGAGAATGAAGAACTCAACCGACAAATTCATGAGTTATTGCAGAAGGGTTTGATCAGAGAAAGTTTGAGTTCATGTGTAGTACCAGCAGTATTGGCACCTAAGAAGAATGGAGAATGGCGAATGTGTACTGATTCAAGAGCAATCAACAAATTCACAGTTAAGTATAGATTTCCTATACCGAGATGGATGATATAATGGATTGTTTGAGTGGAGCAAAATATTTTACCAAGATTGATTTGAAGAGTGAATATCATCATATCAGAATCAGAGAAGGTGATGAATGGAAGACTGCTTTCAAAACACAAGAAGGTTTGTATGAGTGGTTGGTTATGCCCTTTGGTTTAACTAATGCACCGATTACTTTTATACGGCTAATGTATGAGGTTTTAAAGAAATTTTTGGGTAAATCTGTGATTGTGTATTTCGATGACATTCTGATATTCAATAAGACCAGAGAAGAACATTTGTTGCACATTAGACAAGTATTGCAGAGATTGAAAGAGGAAAAGTTGTTGATTAATTTGAAAAAGTGTTCTTTCATGAGAGAAGAACTTGTGTATTTAGGTTTTGTGATTTCAGCAAATGGTTTGAAAATGGATCCTGAGAAGGTTGAAACTATACTTGATTGGCCTACACCTAAGAATGTAAGTGAGGTAAGATCATTTATGGATTGGCAAATTTTTACAGAAGTTTATCAGAAATTTCAGTTCTATTTGTAATGCTATGACTGAGACCATGAGAGGCGACAAAAGAGAATTCAAATGGACACATGGAGCTGATAAAAGCTTTGAGACTTTGAAACAAAAGCTTGTTGAATTACTAGTGTTAACCCTACCTGATTTCAATAAGGTATTCTAAGTTGAATGTGATGCAAGTGGCAGTGCAATAGGAGCTATGTTGACTCAAGAAGGTAAAACTATTGCTTTCTTTAGTGAAAAGTTAAATGATGCTAAGAGGAAATATTATGTCTATGATCAAGAATTCTATGCTATTGTTCAAGCTCTGAAGAAATGGAGACATTATTTGATGCTGAGTGAATTTGTGTTGTATACTGATCATTAGGCTTTACAGTATTTGGATAGTCAGAATAAGTTGAATCAGAGACATATGAAACGGGTAGAGTATTTGCAGAATTTCACATTTGTGATAAAGCATAAGAGTGGAGTTTCTAACCGAGTTGTTGATGCATTGAGTAGAAGAAGATCTTTGTTGACTAAAATGAGAATTGAGGTTCTTGGTTTTGATGATATGAAGAACTTGTATGAAACTGACCCTGGTTTTTCTGAGCAATGGAAAATGTGCAGAGTACCTATTTCAGAGCAACCGAGTAGATTTGAAGACTATTTCATTCAAGAAGATATGGTGTTTAAAGGTATTCAGTTGTGTATACCGAGAGGATCAATGAGAATCAATTTAATAAAGGAAAAACATAGTAGTGGTTTGGCTGGACATTTTGGTATTGATAAGACATTAAGTTTACTTAAGGAAAGGTATTTTTGGCCTCAATTGTATAAAGATGTTCAGAAATTTGTAAAGAGTTGTAGAGTTTGTCAAGTTGCAAAAGGAGTAAGTCAGAATACAGGATTATATACACCGATTTCTGTTCCTGAGAAACCTTGGAGTGATATCAGCATGGATTTTGTTCTTGGCTTACCGAGGACAGTATTTTTTGTTCTGGATAGATTTTCCAAGATGACACATTTCATCCCATGTAGAAAAACATCAAATGCAGTGCATATAGCAGATCTTTTCTTCAAAGAGATTGTCTAATTGGATGGATTACCGAGGAGTATCATCTATGGCCGAGACAGTAAGTTTGTTGACTATTTTTGGAAGACTCTTTGGAAGAAGCTGGACACCGAGTTGAAATATAGTTCTACATTTCATCCACAGACTAATGGACAAACAAAGGTTGTAAATAGGAGTTTGGGCAATTTGTTGAGATGCTTAGTTGGAGATAAACCGAGTAATTGGGATTTGATGTTAGCACAAGCAGAGTTTGCATATAATAATTCAGTAAATAGGAGTACTGGCAAGACACCCTTTCAGATTGTTACTGGCATACAACCGAGAGGCACATCAGACTTGAGAGATATGGTTGGAGAAGAGAAGAGAAGTGTTGAAGGAGAAGAATTTGCTGAGTTTATGAAGTCATTGCATGAAGAAGTGAAACATAAGTGAGAACAAAGTAATCAGAAATACAAGGATAGTGCAGATAGATCAAGAAGACAAAGAATTTGAAGTTGGCAATGAAGTGATGGTTCATTTGAAGAAAGGCAGATTTTCTGTTGGAACATATGGTAAATTGAAGATGAAGAAGTTTGGTCCTTGCAAGATATTAAGGAAGTTTGATAGTGGAAATGCTTATGAAGTAGAGTTACTTGAGGACATGGATATATCACCTATATTCAATATTTCAGATTTGTATGAGTATCATGAACCTGATGAAGAAGTGACAGTACCGAGTGATTATCCTAAGAAACAGATGATAGAAATAGAGCAGATTTTGAAGCAAAGAATTGGCAGAAGTACAAGAGAAAAGGATTACATGGAATACTTGGTAAACTGGAAGAACAGACCAATTGAAGATTCTACTTGGATTTCTCAATCTGAGTTGGATTCAGTTCAAGTCATACATGACTCATGAATCGGAGAATCATTTCTATTAACCCTAGGTGTGTGATGCAGGAGCATCTTGGGTTCTTCGCAATCTTGTGTCAACCAAAAATATGTTTGTTTGTTGCTCGGTAGCTTGTTGGAGACGCTTGGTAACTTCTTTGGTATGCTCTGTTGAATATTCTGTCATTGCTTCACCGACCGCGCTCGGTTACTATTTCTGGTGTGGCTTTACCGACCTATCTCGGTGTGCTCGGTGGTTTTCTGTTTCTTGTCTCACCGAATGGGTTTTCTTTATTGGTTCTTGGGGGCCGACATCTGCATTTGGTTTTGGTCGCGTAATTAATGTTGGATCTATCTTTGGGGAACGTGTGGACCTATTTTGGGGTTTCTGCACTTTCCTATGTTGGATCTTTGAGGCCGACCTCTTTTGGTGGCTATTGTATAAATATAGTATTATGTTCTTGGTTTAGGGGATCAAGTAGCAGTTACAGATAATGTTAAGTTGGTAATAGCTTGGAGGTCTAGGGTTCTTGGATCTCGCATGTGAGAACTGTTCTTTAACACATTTTTGTTTGCATTGGTTGTAACCGGGAAGGCCTTACAGCCCAGCATGTATGAAGTTTGATGAAGTAAAGAAATATATTTGCATTCCTTTCTCTTTCTCTGTGTTGTAAGCTTCTGTGTTGTCTATTTACAAGTTAGTTTAGTGCTTGGGAGTGCGTTTGGCCCGGAGCATTAACCCTTCCTGCGTCAAAGGTGTAACACAACCCTTTACCATTATCTCAACTCATTCCTACTACAAACTTCTCCTACTGTCTCTTGAAGCTTATGTGGACTACCTATAGTGTCAACCATTATCAAAGAAGTCTTATGTTGGATACGCATTAAACCAATGACATGAACTATTTCAGTAGATCGGCAAATCGCACTCAACATGCCATGCCAATCCACCATAGTATACAAAAACAGTTTCTCATCACTAAACAAATAGGATCAATGCACTTGAGTCATAGGCAACCACCAAGACTAAGTCAACAATGAAAAGAGAGCATTAAGGCACAAGTTATAACAAAAATATTTGGCCATACATAGATTTGAACAGACCAATCTACCATGAGAAAACAATAAGGAATCTTAAACATAAAGGTGAGCACAAAGTTTTCACATGAAGCCAAGGGAAAAGCTTATGAGCCACGACATGAAGGTTGATATGAACACAACAAAGCCAAAATAAAAAAAATTCTCAAGTCAGTTGTTAATAGCAGAAATGATCAATCTTATGAATTACAATTATGAAGGGCCACAAGATGACTCAAACAGCTATAAAATAGAATTATCCCTGATCATATGTCAACAAAAAAAGTTCTTTGGAAAAGGCTTTTACCCAACCATATAACTAATGGAAGTACATTGTATCAAATGAATCTTAGGACGAAAACTGATTACATCGATAAGATGGTTTGTTGCTAGATCAGCCTCTCATGAGTGTACTATATCATATTAAATCATTCTTGGCAAAATTACTTTGACCAAGGCAACAAGCATGAGGTGAAGCAATAAGGTAAGGAATACTACATGAGCAATTGATACTAAGATTGACAAAAGCACAAAGGATTTGGCTTACTTCACACTCAAGAGGGCATGTTGTATAGGCAAGATGATAACAAATTTGTTTTGTATGTGCTTAACAGTCACATTCAACTTAGAGATTTTGCAAAATAATAAAGTTTCTTGCAAAGAGTTTGAGTAAATTCTCCAACAATTGATCCACTTCTTCAATTAAAACCAATATGCCCTAGATAGAATCTATAGGCACTTGATTTCTTGCTGACTCTTCTCTAACATATTCACCTAGTCAGAGTTCCCATTGATACCTAAAATATTAATATTTTTGTCTTCTCTTTGTTTCTTAGTCTTGACTCACTCTTGTATTGGTTGATCCGTTTACTTACACTTCCATCTTGAATTGTCAATGGTTATTATAAATTGACCTCCATTCCAACTCGATGTTTTCCAAATTCACAAAGGCAATGGTGCCAAAAACAATTGTTGTAAATTTGCTACATACAAAATACTAGCTGCAGTACAAAATTATAACTAAATCATAGATCATGACTAATGAAAATCATACGAAGAATATAAAGAATAGTGCTTTTTTTTTTTTTTGGTCTATAACATTTTTGTATTAATATTGATATGAAAGAACTTACATAAGCAAAAATATTAGCAATGAGGCTTTACAATACTATATAGCCATTATCCGGCTTCCTAACCTTTACCAACTTCATGGAGAATATATCTAAGATCTCCATTTACAGGGCAACCAAAATGAGAGCTAACCAAACTTCTAACCTTAATAATCACCAGTTAGCTTAGATACATAAGAAAGGAAAATATGGTGAAATTTGACTTGAGACTATTTGAGCTCTCAGTCCATGAAAAAAAACATCTAAAGAGAACAAAAAACTGCCTGCAGGCAAACATCATTCATCAACATGCTGCTTCCCATGGCGCTACCCGGGTTGCTGCCTGGGCACGTCCTCAAAAACAGCTCTATTTCGCTCCTCCTCTGGCTTGGCTAAGTCTTCAACCAGAGCTTTCAACCCCTTCTATTTGCGTCCTATCTCCTGCTGGTAAGCATCTCTGTCCACGTTCCCCCACCATCTGAGGAAGGGGACATGTCCGTATTCAAAACCTTCCTTCAACTCTTCAAAACATTCGCTGTAGTCAAAGCCCATTCCAAAATTGATTCCAGACTCAGTAACAAATCTACATCGAATAGGAGTTCTATGATGTGCTTTACTTCTCCTTCGAGCTCTCCCAGCTGCAGGGCCCAAGCAATCACCAAGGAGATTATATCGACGTTGGATCTACGCTTGGCAAACCTTTCCTGGTATTGGCTCCCAAGGACTTCTTGCACAGCCAGTGCCAGGGCTTCATTCTTTATATTTAGCAATCCTAAGATGTGTTCTTTGCTGGCTGGGCCTTATACCGCTTTTTGTTGTTTCTTGGTTCTAACCGAGAATGTGGCTTCCATTTCTAAACACTGTTGGTAGTAACTTCTGGAATGAGATAAGCAAAAGGCTTGTTTCGGGTGGATTTAAACCGCTCAAGAGCTGGAGTGAAGGATCAATTGACATATATTTCAAATCGGGCATAATTGCTTAAAACAGAGCGCCGACTGTCTTGGATCTCCCTCAGGAATAAAATCCCGATCTTTATCAAGTCTCCATCATTTTGACAATAGTCCTTCTTCGATTTACTTCAACCGCCAAAAAAGAAAATGTGGCATGGCCGAGACCCGTCAGCACTCTCTGTCTGAAGTCGATGTGTGCAGCATGCATTTGCCACATCAGCGCGAGCCACCTTCATGGATATAAAACATAATAAAGACTACTACCTGCAAAGGCAAAGACATAAACACTCGGGCTGCCATCTGCAAAAGAAAACACATTTAGTTGATAAAAAGGTCAGGATAGAAAATTTTGTGCAAGCCTCATTGCCCATAGTGAGATTGGTTGCCCATTTAGAGACAATGTCAGCCTCTTTATTCCCTTCCCTGTAGACATGGGAGAGTTTGAAATCTGAGAATGAATGTAGGAGTAGAGAAATCTCCTCCAACATAATTTTTAGATGCCAAGCATTAGCTGTCCCATTTTTAATTGCATTCACAATAATTTGTGAATCACCTTCAAGGTGGACTAGTTGAAGATTCATCCTCTTCGCCACTTGAAGGGCCAGCAGTGCAGCACTGGCTTCAGCCACATTATTTGTGCCATTACTGAGTCTTTGGGCTGCTAATGCTAAAATCTCTCCATTGCAGTCTCTGACCACAACACCAGCCCCCGAAGGTCCTTGATTGCCTCTTCAGGCTCCATCAAAATTTATTTTGACCCAACCTAGACACTGTTTATCCCACTTCAGCTCTAGTCTTGATTTATTCAGGGCATTCACATCCTTGATATTACCATTCCTGAATTTCAAGCTTGGCCAATTGTAGTGAAGCTCCCTATCAACCCTTGTGTAAAGAGAACTTCCTAAGGTGGAGATAAGAGTTGCTTGCATAGTCTCTACAATAGAGCTAAGAATACGGGCTTTGATGCTTTGAATGGGTCTCTCCTTGTCTTGGAATATGCGTCTGTTACGCTCTTTCCACACTTCCCAGATGATAATCGAGGAGCAAACTTTCCATAACCCTGACAAAGCTGATTTCTTCTGAGGGATTGGCCAACTTTGAAAAATCTCTTTAACCCCCTGCTGCAAAGGCCCTATCATATTCATTTTTCCCTTGATTAGATCCCAGCATTTTGCTGCAAAGGGGCACTGAACTAGTAAGTGATCAACATCTTCTGATGCTGCCTTGCATAAAGGACAACGGGTTGGTCCTTGGAGTCCAAAATGTTTTCTTTGTTCTGTTGTCAAGATCCTTTTTTGCACAGCTAACCATGTAAAGGTGTCTACCTTTGGTAAGCAATGTCTATCCCATAAGAGATTAGTGTTCCATGGTAATAAATCCTCATCTGCTTCTTGGGATAAAAACCCCAGTTTCACCGAATAAGCCCCACTTTTAGCTTTGCACTAGATAAGCATGTCAGATTTTTCAATTCTTGTGAAGCTCCTCTTTCTAAACAGATCTTCCATCAGGATTTTTTGTTGAGGTGTTATGTTTATATCACCCAAATGTTTCCATTGCCATTTCGGGCCAAAGGGGGACTCCCTGCAATCTAAATAATCCGACACATGAGGATCCCATCAGGCCGAGAAGAGAATTCTCAATTCATCAAATCTTATGTCCTTTAGAATTGGGTGGTTGTTCCATGAGTCTTCCCAGAACAAGGATTTCATCCCATTACATGCCATGAGACATTACTTTTAATGATATGTCTACAATTCAAAATATAATTCCATATTGTTGATCCTTTAGGGGGGTTAACAGTGGTTAGGATCCGCTCATCTTGTGGAGAATCTAAGTATTTGGATTGGAGAATCTTGACCCACAAGCTGTCCGGTTGACTGCAAATATTCCACACTAGTTTGGCCCCTAGTGCCAAGTTCATCTTACTCCAGTCCTTCAATCCAGTGCCACCATGCTGCTTTCTTTTACAAATTTTATCCCATTCAATGAGTGGCCATTTATCACCTTCCTCAATCCCATTCCAAAAGAACTTCCTCATCGTTTTTACAATAGCATCCAACACTTTATGTGGTATTTTGAAACAACTCATTGAGTAAATTGGGATAGCTAAGACAACCGCTTGAAGTAGCAAGTTTCTACCTGCTGAAGTGAGCCATCTACTTTTCCAGCTCTCCATATGGTTGAAGCAAGAATTCATAAGGTTTTTCCACAAGTGGGGTTTGGATGCCCCATCAATAAAGGCACTCCAAGGTATTTGCTAGGGAGCTTTCCAATCTTAATCTGCAAAATGTCATTGATTTGAACTTGTAAAAGACGGTTTGTGTGGAAGAAAAAAATCTCTGATTTCTGCCAATTGACACACTGACCGGTTGCCATACTGTAACGGTCAAGAGTTGATTTTATGATTCGGGTCTCCGCAAGTGAGGCCACACCAAGGAGGAGGTTGTCATCTACAAATTGTAAGTGAGTGGTGGGAGCTACACCATCTGCAATCTTGACTCCTTTCCAACTGCCATCCAGTCTTTTGCTGGTTATTAGTCTGCCCAATACTTCAGCCATTATAATAAATAAGAATGGGGCAATTGGGTCACCCTGTCGAACACCTTTTGAGGTTTCAAAAAAGCCTTGGGGGCTGCCATTAACAAGTATAGAGAATCTTGGGGTGTTGATGCAGCTAGCTATCCATTTGACCCAGTTCGCTGCAAACCCAAAATGTTTAAGAACATTAAGAAGAAAGTCCCGATTCACATTATCATAGGCTTTCTTTATATCAAGTTTGATCAGCGTTCTATTTACTTTAGCTGCTTTTATTGTGTGGACAGCTTCATGTGCAATAATGATGCCTTCAAAGATTGACCTGTTGGGGGCAAATCCACTTTGTTCCTCAGAGATAATATCCTTTAGAACGCTTTTGAGCCTATTGGCAGCGACTTTGACAATTATCTTGTAGACTGTATTACACAATGCAATCAGTCTAAAGTCATGAAAGGTGTTAGTTTCAGATTTTTTTGGGATCATGGCTATGAAGGTATTATTGAAATCTTTCAGCATAAAACCTTCAGCTCTAGATTCTTCCACTACTTGTCTTAGATCTTCACCTATAATGTTCCAAGTTTTTTGGTAAAAGAGGGCTGGGAAACCTTCTGGACCGAGGGCTTTATCCCCCCCCATACCAAATAAAGCCTTCTTTACATCATCTAAAGTGACCGGGCTCATAAGCATTTTGTTCTGTGCTGCTGTAATAGTTTTTGGGATAAGGTCTAAAAGCCTTTTATTAGCTGGTTCGGAGTGTTGATGTTGACTGAAAGTATCTTGAAAGAACTCAACTGCTTCCTTATAAATTACCTTTGGATCCGTGGTTGTCTCCCCATCCTTAGTTTTAATATTGAAGATTTTATTGCGTGCCCTTCTTGCCTTGACCGAGTTGTGAAAAAACTTGGTGTTTCTATCCCCTTCCTTCAGCCAAATCTCCCGAGATTTTTGTTTCCAATGAATCTCTTCCTTTGCCAGCACTTCTTTGTATAATCTGAGAAGAGATTGTTCTTCCATAAATAAGTTTTCATCCATACCCATTGCAATAATATTTTCATTGAGGAGGTGTAAGCTTTGTTCTAACTGCATTTTTTCAACAAAAATATCTCGGAATACTTCCCTGTTCCAGATTTTCAGCTGTTCCTTAATGTGTTGGAGTTTTTTGAAAAAAATAAAAGACTTATTCCCTTCCCATTCTGGAGTAGTTCTCCACCACAGTTCAATCTTATCGTGAAAGTCCTCAGCTCTAAGCCACATTGCTTCAAATTTAAACAGGAAGCGTTCTGGAACCACATCCTCTTGGATATTACACATAATTGGGTAATGGTCCAATCCTGTAATAGGTAAGATATCTGTTGTACATAACCAGTCCTGCTCTTCCCAGTTACCCATCAGAAAAAATTTGTCTAATTTCTCCGCTATATTTAAAAAATATTATCTCCTGTTGGTCCATGTGAAGTTCCCTGACTTAAATCCAGTTCTACTAATCCACTGTTTGTAACAAACTCAGCAAAGTCATTTTGACTTTTACTTTGACATCCTTTTCCTCCTTTCTTTTCTGAAGGGCTGAGAATGGCATTGTAATCTCCCCCTAAGATAAAGAGATCCTCTTTTCTAACATTTAAGTGATTGGTTAAAACTTTCCATAAAGCCTCTTTTTCTATGGGATTGTTAGGGCCATAAATATTAAAAACATAAAAGCGGGATAGTAATTGTTTTGATGTTACCTCAATCCATTGCCAATTTGAAGATTGGCTGAGCAGGACTACCTCCACCGCACTGTTATCCCATAAAATGCCAAGGCCTCCAGAAGCACCATTTGCCTCTGAAAACACACTCTTCCATCTGGGGAATTTGTTCTAAAATAGCTTGATGTCATCATCTTTTAGTTTGGTTTCTTGAAGCAGAATAATATCTGCTCTCGCTTGGTCAAGACCTCTCTTGAGCAAATGAGATTTTTCAGGGGCATTGTAGCCCCTGACATTCCACGAAAGGAGCCTCATTGCTTCCGGGAAAAGGCGAACCTTTTCCCTGATCTCAACAATATTGTTTGGTCTGCTGCACAACCAGCTTGCTCCAACATTTCTTTTGCAGATTTTCTTCCCCTCCTTTTCTGTTCCCCTAATCTAGGCTTTTTGATCTTGGATTCTGATTGGCTTAAGACCCTTTGCTCAAGAACATTAAGGGTGTCCTCCAAACCCAAATAATCCACTTCACCTTCATCATTGTAGTAACTCAAGTTTGAGGCAACATCCAGCAGATTGTCCCCACTGTTCCTTGCTTCATCAAAGGAGCAATCCAGGTTTCGGATGAGTGAGATTTTTCCTTCATGAAGATTCCCTACATTCTTCTCCTGATCTGTAGGTGAGATGGTTTTGTCCTGAACATCTTGGATTTGATTAAGAGCCGCTAGGATCAGGTGAAAGCAGCTAATTCTTTCCTGGGACGAGGCCCTAGAGATGGGATCAGATAGCAGCAAAGAGGGAGAAAACAAGTCGACCCCTTCCTTGGCATCCCTGATTAAAGGGCCAGAAGTAGCTGTGGGGTTAAATTCAATAGCATCCTTAATCAGTGCTGAAGGCCGAGGGGGAGAAGCATTCCGTCCCATATCATTTCTGACAGAAGAGCCAGGGCCAGATTGTCTTGGAGAGGATCTTGTGCATTCCTCTGCAGTGACCATACCTCTATTCGGGGAAATATTAATATCTCTACACTGAGGTAGGAATTGTCCATCAATGTTCCCTGATCTTTGAGCTACATTTTCTACTTGAAAATCCCCTTGTTCGGTGATATCTGGTTTACTGCTTCTGTCCTCTTGATCAACCCCATAGGCGGTGGGTGTCTGTTGTCTACCTTCCAGTGAGTTGAGCACAATTAAGGTTTGCCTGAGATTGTTACTCTCCAGCTGAATGGATCCATTTAAAGATTTTGATAGGAAAGGAGGCTGAGGTTGAGGAGTGTCTTTTACTACTTGAGTGGAGCTTGAGCTGTCTGAATCCTTGTGGAGAGGTTGATGGGGGTCCTACTGTGATCTTGCAAATCTGCTTTGATTGAGCTCGAGTATCTATGTGAGTAGAGTTTCCGAATTCAAGGGCCCTATTTAAAATCATATCCTCTTCAAAATGACCATTGAGGCTGATTTGTTATGCTAACCTCTATCATGTTAATCCATTCGATGCTTTGATTTATTTCAAGATTTTTACCTTTCCAGTGTTCTTTAGCTGCTTCCGAAAGCAAATTTGCCTTTTATAATTCCACTTTTAGCCTCCATTCACCATGAGCTGTCCCTAGCACCACCGATTCGGGGATTTGGTAGAATTTCTGCACTTTAACTAGAATTTTTGAATATATGTAAAAATCGTTTTTGTCTACAACCTCTTCAGCCATGAGAAATTTCCCTATGCTATTCCCGATTATCTTTAGGGTTTCCTCATTTTTGTATTTCCACAGGAGGTTGAGTAGTTTTACCCAAACCGCAATGTCTTCCACTTCTCTATCTGGATTGAAATTGGGTTTCTAATCACAGGTGTAGATTCCAAGCCCATCTAGTATAAAAGGGCCGCCTTTCAATATCCACTTCTTATCTGCCTTAGTAGGGCTAACTACTAATAGAAACTCATTTCTAATAGTTTTAAGTTCAAAAAATTTCCCCCAGTTGACATCTATCCAGGATTGGATCTTGCCCAACGACGGCCAAGGGCCTAGCCACTTCATAAAGAAGGCTTTTTCCTGTAGAGTTATTACAGATTCTACCCATTGAACATTGTTGATTAAAACAGAAGAAGTTCTGATGAGAAGGGTATCATCTACCTTTATGGATGTTGGCTTAGCTAAGGACTCAGTGTTACCTCCTGGCTTGGATGATCCCTCAGCTTTAGGTCACCATAATTTTGCTTCTATCTGTTTGAAGTTGAAATGATTGGGCGGCATTAGGTTCTCATTCCTCTTCCAATATGGAAGATTTCTGCTCTCCCTTCTCCTTCCATTCCTTCCATTATCATGAATCCTTAACGGATCTTGCCTTGGGGGAATCCAGCCTCCCTGCGCCTGTCGATTATAACCACGGCCGCCCACCTGGCCTCTGGTTATAGGGATGGAAGCAAGGGTCGGGTTCTTCCACCTCTGAGTTGAGTCCAAGAGATTATGAAAACCATTGGGTTTGCGTTGCCCAAAACAACCCTTTCTAGGTCAAGTAGTTTGTTCGGCTTCCAACTCGTGAAGCAAAGTTGAGGCGTCTAAGATCAAACCTCTGTAGGCCAAGGTTTTGGCCGCCATGACCGTTGCCTCCAGAGCCATTGCCTCTCATTTTTTTTAGCCAACCCTCAAATCTATTTAAAATAGAATAGTGCTTTTATTGCATCAATAGCATTCAGCACAATACTTTCTTAGTACAACAAGCCCATACCACAACAACATTCCTTCCGTGACAATGGATATGTGCTTTGTAAAACCAAAAATTGCCAACAAAGACCCAAATGTTGGTTCGATATTCATGACTAACATTTTAAGTTTCAAGTATACTATCTATTCGAATAAATCAAGTCAACTACAAAATATTTAATTTATTAATGAGAATAATATGACAATTGTCTATACCATAGATTGCAAACTCGTTTAGTATTCGCTATCTCAACAAGTACTCATGGCAAAAAACTGAACAATTTATAAGCACAAGAACTTGCAGCATTTTTTTTGTGTTTTTGGTTTTTTTCCACCAAGTAAATTGACCACTGCACACTGCATTAGGATGCAAGATGAATATAATGCAAAATTAAACACGTCAGACATGGGATGACTATAAAATGGGAACAAAACATTAAAATTACATGGGTTTTTACTATGTTACCCCAGCTTTCCAGGACAGGGACGACAAGGGACGGGGGGACACATTATCAAGTCCCTAATTCTTCAGGCTATTTTTTAGGACAGACAAGGGACAGCCAAGCAGGCAGATATTAAAAAAAAACAGGGAAACTCAAAATATATAGGGAAATTTTAAATATTCATATGATAACATTGATAGTACATACTTAAATACATTATAGAACCTTAATAACATGTCATTGAGAGTTCACAAGAGAGTCAAAGTCAAACAAATTAGCAAATAAGACAATATCAAGACTTTCATCAAATTGCTTTCATAATACATTGTCAATATGCATATGATATTAAAAAATAGTATACAAGTTACAAGCTATAATACTTGCTACAAGATTGTTAATGGAACTTAATAGATCACTATGAGTTAACTTATGCATCTAGAACTGATGCTTTAACAAATGAAACAAAATACTCTTCCTTTAGTTGAAACTTGCTGCCTGTTACTTCTCAGAACTTTGACAAAATAAGATGATCTACCATGATAAGGTACATTAAATAAGCTTTTCAATGATATATAAAGCACCCAAGCTTAGTGGCAAATACCTTGCAATCCCAATAAGCAAGGATAATATCACACAACCAAAATTCAGACTCCCTAATAGGATTAGATTTTTTTTAAAACACAAAATAGAACCAGCAGATAAGAATTCCACCCAGAATTTACATTGCAAGACCTTGCCAGTAATATACAACATAGCTAAAATTAGAAAAATAAGTAGATAAAACCACAGTGTGCACGGAAAAAGATGAGAAGAAAAACTAGCATGGACATGTCCAAGAGGGTGTGTGAAAATTCACTAAATGAATATAGACCATTTTGAATTTTCATAACTTTTCAACAATAGCTCCCTTGAAATATTTTACCATATTTCTAGAAAATGGGGAACTGCACTTTATGGTTTCTCATAATCAAAAAATTACTATTAACCATAATTTTGCCATCTATGCACATGTCACCATCTCCAAGGCATAATGAGTATGGCAGCATCAAAACAGAATTCATTTCTGCATCATTTAAAATCGCTTTTTCAAGGGGATGGCTGGCTGTTCCCAGGATGTTATGATGTCCCCAATTGTTCCCTCCCGTCAACTGTTGCACCCCCCATTTTGGGGACATTTCTTTTGATGTCCTAAATTTTGGGGACAGCTAGGGCATGTTCCCTAGGCGTCCCATTGTCCCCAAAAAGTCCCAGAAACGGGGACACGTCCCCGGGTTTCCTTGGTTTTTGATCTTTCCATGACATTTTTGAATGTATTATGTTTCAATTTTCTTCTATGTTCAGCCACCTAGGTTCGGTTTCTACATGCTAAGTGAGGAATTTTTCATGCATACAAGCAGCTGGGAACTATTCATATGTTTTTTAAGGAATTTAAGTATTTTTTTTAAGATGCCAACTTTTGCTAAGCTTTAGCCATGTTGCTGAGTACGTGTCAAATTTGGGTCTACCAAATTTTTACCAAGTCCAAGTTTGCAAACTAAGGTCTATATATTGATGCATTATAATCCTCCCCAATTACACATATTAAATTGTATGTTAACTAATTACCTTTTGAAAATTATATAAAACAATAATACTATATGCAATATAATGTGTTTAACTACTGTTGTCTAACATATTTGTCTTTTATTATACATATGGTAATCTGACTCTAGCCCTTTAATTTTAAAGTACAAACGACTTCTCTCTGAATTTCTAATTCGTACAGCTCCCTTGAATGATTTTCAATGAATAAACTAAACTAACCATTCACATATACTTTCAACCAAAAAGTAGAAAGGCTTTAAACTAATATCCATTCCATCACCATATAATTAATACGAAATTGTGGCTTTATCTAAATATATTGCTCACAGAATTCACAGATCCTATGTATCATAAATCAAATGCATTCAATCTTTTTCAACAAACCATTCAATAACCGCAAGACATATAGGGTTGCAATCCAAAGAAAGATAGATTCCAATCATTCAAAACAAAACTCCAACAGAAATCTCATTTCAAACTTTCAAATACACAGATCTGAAATCACTAGAATATTGTCTAGCTTTTCATTCAAAGATCAAAAGTATCTTCAGAAAACATCACCAAAACATTATTGTAACTGTCTGTTGGCAAAAACTGTTAACCCTTTGTCGATCTTATGATCGCATAGATATAGTCTTTTACATAACCAGAAATTAATTCTCGAGATCCATTAACTCGAGTTCAGAGAAACTAAACTTAGGAACTACCAAAAATTAACTACCAGCAAAGATTGTAATGTCCCCATTTTTCAGCAGGTCATTGAAATGATGGTGCCAAGTCATTATTGCGATCCTTGTGGTCTGGCGAGGGGTTTAGAGGGTCTTTGGTGTGAACTTACTATTTATAGTAAGTCAAGGGATAGTTCCGATGAACTCAGATGAGTTAGAGGAGTTGAATGATGCTC
>MU223106.1:1417568-1438210 GCA_018584345.1 Thuja plicata | reverse complement strand
AGGCATTAGGGGGTCATAGAGTTGTTTAAGATTTCAAGTATCTTTCAGAGGCCTAGCAAGAAAAAACCCTAACAGAGAGTCAGTGCCCTAAATGGATTACCACTTGCCTGGGATGCCTTTATTCAGGGAATCAGTGCCCGTCCAGAACTTCCTACACTTGATAGATTAAAAACAACTTGTCTTCAAGAAGAATCTAGGTTGATATCCAGAGGATCAAACTTCAAAGAAGATATTCAAGTTTTATATTCTCATACCCTTAAAGAAGAGAGAAGTAAAAATAAAAGGAAATTTCAAGGAAGGGAAAAAAAGAATAAAAGAATCAATCATGAAGGAAACTCAAATGATAAAGGAAGGAAAGGGAGGGACTTTAAAAATAAGAAATTTCACAAGAGAGACCTCTCAAATATTAGGTGCTACAAATGTGACAGATTTGGTCACATGAAAAGGGACTGTCCAGAACAGGACAAGCTTCAAGCCTCCATCTTAGAAATAAAAGTATCAAAACCTGAGCACTTTGCACTTTGAAGAATCTCATATTGAGAGGGAGTTTATATATGGGCTCACCTGCACTAAGCTTTGTGTTATAACCTCCTTCCTCACATATTTTGTGAAGAAAAAGATTCTCCTATTTTTTGGGTTATATATGCATAACTGAACATTTGCATATCTGGTTAAATTGATATGTTATTTGCATACTTTACATACATTAGCATTATTGTATATGTGGGAACATATTGATATATATGTTGGCATATGGTTACATTGGCATATTTTATCTTTGTGAAATTGCTCTCCTTTATAGATGAATCTATGTATAACGAAGATTATATTGCATTTGCATATGGTTACATTGGCATATTTTATGTTTGTGAAATTGCTCTCCTTTATAGATGAATCTATGTATAACAAAGATTATATTGCATTTAGTTTGCAGCAAATTGGTCACGTGGTTTCACAAGATAAGATATGGTTATACTTATGCTTATATGACCAACATCCTTGTTATAAATCAAATTTTGATATCATAGATTTGATATCGGTTGAGTCCTTGTGACTTGTGGATCTTGGATCCACAGGAGAGTACATGGTGGCATCATGGACTTGATGTCGGGAAGCCATTACTCTGAGCATTTAGTGAATATCTTGGATATTCGGCCAATGCTCTTGATATCATAGATTTGATATTGGTTGAGTCCTTGTGACTCGTGGATCTTGGATCCACAGGAGAGTACGTGGTGACATCATGGACTTGATGTTGAGAAGCCATTACTCTGAGCATTTAGTGAATATCAAGGATATTCAGCCAATGCTCTTGATATCATAGATTTGATATCGATTGAGTTCTTGTGACTCGTGGATCTTGGATCCGCAAGAGAGTACATAGTGACATCATGGACTTGATGTCGGGAAGCCATTACTCTGAGCATTTAGTGAATATCATGGATATTCGGCCAATGCTCTTGATATTATGGATTTGATATCGATTGAGTCTATTAAGACTCAAGGTTGAGTATGTGGTAGACATCATAGTTGTGATGACTATATGCCAAATACTCAGAGCACTTGATGAATATCATAGGTACTTGATATTCGGAAAATTATCAAGGAGTGATGGAATACATATGTGACTTATGTTTTCATCATGTTTGATAAGATGATAGATGTGATATCTATGACACTATGGGATAAGGAATCCATTGTGGTTATGTTTTCGAGTCCTACTATAGATGGGAGATCTATAGGTTGATCTTTTCCTCAAGTCCAAGAGGGAGTGTTAATGTTATGGCCTTTACGGCAAAGATCAATTAATTATGCTTGAAATGGCTATTTCAATTAATGCATAATTAAGGTCAAATAAGTTGATAATAATATATTATGGAAATAATATTTATTATTATTATCTCACCTGGAAGCAACTTGCAAATGCAAGAAGGACCACTTGCATTATAGCAAGTGGGGTGACTTGTTTATTAAATAGTAAAAGGACCAAGTCGGCCAGTCCTTGAGGGAAAGAGTTATGACTCTTGGAGAGTCATCGTTATGTATAAATAAAGAGAGTAGATCTGCTCAAGGAACTCACCGAAACATAATGTGATAAGTACTTGAGCAAAATTACAATTGCATATTCTTAATCATTTTCATCCTTTACTTGAGCAATTTATTTCAGATCACTTAGAAGCGAAATTTAAGGTTCGAATTGGAAGAAGAAGAGCAAATCCATTGAGCGAACTAGAGCAGATATTGAAGTGCGAACTATACCAATCTGGAGCAAACCTTGATAGTGAATTAAAGAGAAGATTGGAGGCTACAAAGAGCAGAAAAACTAGGGCAGAATTCAAGGACAATTTAAGTAGCCCTAAAGCTCGAATTAGGGCAGAATTAGAGCACCCTAAAAGGGCGAATTAAGGCAGATCAAGAAGGACGAAATAGGGCAAATTGGAGCAGCCCTAGAAGAGCGAATTGAAGACCTTCAAGAGCTGATTCATAACAGTCACTGAGGACAACATTGAGGGACTAATTTGAAGAATACAAAGTGCAGATTTGAAGCCAACACAAGGATAAATTCAGACCTTCAAATCCGGGTATTATCTTTCTTTACTAAAAATATTTATTATATCCCGTGTCTTAGTATTTGAAAGACCTCTATAGATTGTATATTCCTTGCTATAATCTGAAAACATTAACAATATTGATGTTCTCTTGCAGTCCATAATGGACCATTGGAATTGACAAATGAAATAACAAGTATATTATATACACTACAGGTACAATTATAGATGGCATCCATATAACATTATTCATAAGTTATAATGACAAAATGTAGCTAATTAGTTTCCTGTCCAATCCAAAAGTTTATAGACAAAAATCTAATGAAGTTAAAAGAATATGTACAAATAAATACATGCTAGAAGTCAATCTACACAATAAGTTGATGGATATACCATGAACCAACAACTGATATCATCATGCTTAGGATACAAACAATGTGCATACCTTGGCTTTAAACATGAAATTTGGGGGCACATTTATAATTGCATATTTATCACGATCCAAATATTTCTCGAATTCCTGAAATGAAAAAAACCAAAGCATGTGAAGCATACTAGATTTATAAATCACTTTTTGCAATGTGCAGTGGTCCTCTGGGTAGTATCAAACTCAAAAAACAAAACAGGATTTTTGATGATCATTGCCATTCGAAAAATATGTTGTTAAACAAAATTACAGGGATATCATTTCACTTAAACAAAATTCCTTGACATTTCTCTTCATAAAATTATTGTTTCATGTGAGCTTCGTCATCTAACAACAAACCTTTAAGAGATAAGAAAATGAGAATGGGAAAAGGAGAGAGGAATTATTTAATGTTCAAAGAAACAGATAACAAAAAATTTATTGAAAACTTACATGCCAAAAGGTCACAGCAACATAAAACATAAGGTAAAAGCAATTTTATAGTATTCAAAACAACTTACTTATACAACTTTGGAGGTATCAAAGTATGCAGATGATTTGAAATTTTTCAAGCATTTAATGAGAGACAGTAGAACTGCTAGTAGCATGAAAAAGCAAGTTTGTTGCAAGGTCAAGAGTAGTATATGGGAGCTATGTTAAGGGTGATGTTTATACATATTTGGATTCTCTTAAAAAGTTTTGCAATGTTACAATATAAATAACCTCATTTCGAGTTCATGTGCAAAATTTATGACCTCTGCAAGTTGCACAACCAAGTACTCCTGAAAATCTAAAACGCTATCAAATTCGTCTTTGAACAGACAGGGTGCCAGTACAGATCAACGACAGAACTAAAAGGTCATCTAGGAACTTGAAATTGTTCTCTTTCTTGTCAAAAGAAGACATTATTTTTGTCCTCGGTAGAATCAAGTACTCATCTTCTAGTATAAATACACCCATTTGGGTATTTACTAGTTGTAGACATCTAAAAATGACCAATGCATCTCATAACCTTCTCATTAATTCTTCTATCCATATTTATTATTAATTAAATGTTTTTTAGTTAATTAATTAACTTAATATTTCCTCTATTAATTAAATATTTTTTAATTATTTAATTAATTCATTATCCTTTTCCTTATATTATTGGTTAAATAATTTTCAACTATTTAATTAATTCATCATTTCCCTCCACTAATTAAATAATGTCATTATTTAATTAATTCATCTTTTGGTCCATTATAATTAAATAATTTTGAAAAATTATTTAAATAGCTAACACTTCCACTCGAAATTAAATAACTTTCAAAAAATTCATTTCATTTTCCCACCTAAAATAAATAAAGGATGCTTTATTTATTTCCTCTCTGTATTTACACCGTCTTTATCCTTCCACCTCATTAATCCATGTGCTCATTATAATCCTACCATCTCTCAAATTTTCTCATCCATTGATACTTCTAATTAATCTCCACCATTGATCAAATGTTATGTGAGGCATATAAATAAGGCCTTCACCCATTCATTTTCCCTAGCTAGCACTTTCATTCTCAAATTTGCTTAGAGCATATCATGATCAATCTACCCTAGCTAGGACTTTTATGGTCGAAATCCCTATTGCTTCATGAGATCAAGAGCACTACTATCATTTTGAGCATTATCACCATCGAGCGTCAAACTTCAAACAAGCATCAAGCCTTCATACTATCATGATGATATCATAGTTATGCTACAAAATCTGAGAGTAAATCTACATCAAGCATCCAAGTACTTAATCATGTAACAAAGGAGCAATATAAGGTCTTTGCTATGGTATTAGTGTTTATCATTTGATTTATGTGTAGATTGAAAGAAGTAAACTCCAATGGTGTGCTTGCACAATACCACAAGACAAGACTTTTCTCGTCCTAGTCCAATTAGGATCCTAACCTTCTCTATAGGACCACTCTAGCCTCTAGGCACTAAGCCTAAGACTCTCCCTAACTCTTTTCTAAGAGTTCAACTACTATGCTTCACCTTGAAGGACTTCCACCATCAGTTTTGTCTCACCATGTTCCACATTGGTTCCAAGGCTTTCAATGCCAAATCCTTGAAATCATCACCACACATGTTACAAGGGTCTTGTATATGCTCTGAATGTTCAATCCACATCCACTCAGTCCAAAGTTCATAGGTTTTTCACCCCAAGACAATCGAGTTTCAAATTCACTCCCAAATTCCCTATTAGGCCTAAAACACCTATTAGCCCTATTCAGTGAGTTTTTCAAGCTTTTCTCTGAAAACTTGCACACAACCCCCAAAACTAATCAGGGATCCGGATACCCTTTTGGGAGACCTAAAGGAGTTTTAAGGTCTAAGTTTCCCAAGTTGTTCGTACATCACTGTCCTAGAAAGTAGGGCTTTTAGGCCTATTTTGGCTCCCTACAAGCAACTTACTGATTTCTCTCCAAAACTCTATCCAAATGGATTGGCTAAGCCATGAACTCGACACTAGGGACCTATGGGACTCTAACAACACTAAATCCACTCTTGGTTCAGTTCTCCATCTCATACCCTTGTCTCTGCAAATGGTTTTATCCTCACCATACCTCTAACCGGACTGTCCTAGCTCGCCTAGGGCATGATCTTAAAAATAGCAAAACAACTTTCCTGACCTCCTTCTATATACACTATGTACAGTGGCTCCCCTATGCATTTCATTCAACCTTTTATGTTTTCCATGGTTGAATTTCATGGGGCAGCCATGAAAGCAAAATTCACCCTGGATCACACCAGCAGACTACCTAGTTTAGGATTATTTTTCTACAGAGAACAACCTAACTCAAAAATACTAACACCCTGAAAGAAAAGTTCTTAAAACACGCACCTCTACATGAATCAACGGTTGGATCTTATGATTCAATCCATAAACAAGCTCTGTAACACCAAATGCTCGAAAAATACACTAACATAGAATTGCAATCACTTTTGCTATTCAAAAACTCTCTCTTCGGGATTCGAGCCTCAGAGTGTCTTAGATGCCTTTCTCCACCATTCTAGGCCATTTGAAATCAATTCCCACTCCTACATTTGTGGGGATCCTATGTTGTCGAGTTGCATGCAACATTTGCAATTTCTTGCAAATGTTTTCATGACAACTTTTGGCATCTTTTTGCAGTTACTATGCCAACTAGAATATAGGGCCTCTATGCTATGTAGTTCGATGAACTAACCCTATTCAATGACCTCGAGGCATCTTTTACATCATGGGTCTAGAACACATTTTGAACACAAATCTCAACTTTAGACCAACTAGTCTAAACTAACAAAAACAACTAACAATGACTAATTGGTGACCTTAGTACTAACACTAACTCACCTAGTCCACATGACCTACTAAGGCCTCAAAGCAAGCACACAATTCTGACTTGGCTAAGGTCAGATACAAGCCAAAAACTTCTAAGGCTTGAGGATTGCCTAGGTGCTCCTGCACCATAGTTCTTAAGCTTTATTGAGTCAGTGTGAATGTGAGTTTTTGATCTTGCATTGCACTGTTTCAATCTTATTTAAATACACATTTTCATACCTTCACACTAGTAACAACCATAAGATCATCAATAGCAGCAACAATAACAACAACAACAAACATACAACATCCACACAAGAGAGCACAAGATTTACGTGGAAACCCTTTTGGGAAAAAACCACAGTGAAGGACTACTTGGATCTACTGGCCAAATCTAGCCTCGCAAAAATCATGAAACAATCTTGCAAAATTTGCAACCATTGGAGACAACAATCCCTAATTATAAATTTGCAGGCACTAATCCCAACAACTGAGCACCATCTCATCCAGAGATGCCAATCTCTTTTGATAAGAGGCACCAACCTCTTCTAATCAAAGATTCACCTTCAATATGTTGTATCAATAGAGGATGAACAAAAATAACACTGCTCCAATCCTAATTATCTCTGCTCTCTCTACTTCGTGATGTTGACATTAGTTTTGACCTGCTCCAATTCAAACCTTCTTTGCAATACATGTGCTCTCCTAAAAAGTATGGAACATTTTAGCACATCACAAATTACTCACTAATAATTATTCACAACTATCCAAGAACTTTCTCCATTATATTTATGTGTGTGTCCCCACGTCTTAATTCCGTAGAAAGTTGACCTCAAAATGATTAAATTCATTTCAACATGCAAAAAGTCGACCAGGAGAAAATTTAAAAAGCCCTCTAAGTTGTCCATAACTGAATTTGAATTATTAAACACCGTTAGTTTGAATATTAACCATTGATGATGAACTTTACAAATAGGATCGACATTAATCCAAGCATTGACCTAATTTGAATATTGTGACTTGGAGGACATGTTATGTCAACAATCATTGGCCAATCAAAAACTGCCACAAAAGTTGGTCTTTACAACTCCTTGGTTGGGCCCACACTGCGGTTGACTTCCTATACTGAGTTGGATGGACACATATGTCCATGTAGAACTGACACCGACACATGTCAATCTATCACTTTATTGTGGTCTACATTGGGCCTCTCAACTCTTCTCCTGCACTCACACGCTAAGCCAACATTTGGGAAGTATTCGTCAAGCAACTTTGAGCACTTTGGTGGCAAGACATGTGGCAACATCTTGCACCATCGTTGTCCTAAGAAGTTCAAACTTGTATACCTTTGCACCCTTGTAAAACCAATCAAGAGCAAGATATGGAGCTGAGCTAGAAGGAATATTCTTTCTTGGCTCCAATGAGACTTGGACCTACTCTAACAAGTGGACAGATGGCATGACTGTGCAGCAGTTTCATTGCTCTAACAAGGTTCAAACCTCTACAGTACGCACCCATGCAACAAGTTGCCATGTGGACAAATGAGACCACCACCTTTGGCCGAAGAATGAAAGAATATTGGGACCCGCTTCTAACAAATAGACACATGTCCCAATCACGCAACTTCACAGTTCTAACAACACTATCTTTTGTATTATGCAAGTGTGTGATATCATGACAAGCATCAATACTACACAAGAATGTGACTTCGAGGTGGGCCAGCACTTCAAAGTTTGCAATCGCACAATGCAAATAAGAATGTGACACCTAGTGTTGACTTTGACAATAGGTGGGGACCACCACAAACCAAACATTATAAGACTTACACAAATATTAAAATAGGTAGTAGGTGACCAAGGGAAAAGGTAATATTAGGAAACCAGGGCCTATAAGCACACAAGCACAAAGGCACAAGCTATAACTTAAATGACTAGCCATAGGCCAAAGAAGGTAAACAATGTAATAAAACAAAAAGCAACTAGGACACAGACTACTCTAGGTTTTTTGGACTAGGGCAAAAAAGAAAAATGCTAACAAGCAAGCATAGACCCCAAATAAATTTCCAATGGTGCTCTAGAAGCTGATCCAAAGATGTTAACCCTAATCACCCATTCAACCAGCTCCTTTAACCCCAATACTGATATTTCCAACAATCACACATCAATCTCAGATATCAATGACAATATTTCCAACAATAATATTGAAAGGACATAGTGTGTAGTAAAATATATTCCCCTATCGTCTCTTTCATATTTTGAATTGTACTCATAGTACCTTGTAGATCAATTTCATCTCAAATTCGTATGGTGGATTCCTTATGCTCTTGCTCACTTATCTATTCCTTTTTAGTTTTTGGTAGCTTTAGCTTTAACCCTTCCACTCTTGGTTTACACTTTACAAATTCTTCCTTGAGCTCTTCCTCTTGTAAATTTGTCTCTGGTGCATTTGACACTAATTCCAAGGTCTACTCAATCTCCTCATTTGATTTTATTGAATCCTTTTTAGGAGGAGAATGAGAGTTACACTTGGAGGAGGTGGTTGGTTTATGGTGAAGCGAATTCCACATTGAGGAGGTTGAATGCAAGACAAAGTTGTCAGAGAAGGATGTTTGTTTCAGTTAGATGTTGGAAGAGAAGAAAGAAAAATAAACCTAAGGTATCAATTTCAGTAATGGAGTTTGTTGAAGATTGTTTGCAATCTGAAATGCTGGTATTACCACTCAACCCCATTTTGTGAATCCATATTCATTAAAAAATTCTTACCTTGGGTGTCTAATGTAGGAGCATCCATGGTGAACAGGCTATCCTCATCAACCAAAAATATGTTTTATTTTTAATTTCCATAGTTTAGGTGAATAAATATTGTAGATTGAATATTTTTGTAACAAAGGCCAAATATTCAATAAATATTTTGGTCAAAAGATTATGTTAAAACTGTGTAAATTTGGATGCATTTGTTGGCATTCACAACTTCGTGTAAATTTGGATGCATTTATTAGCATTTACAACTTTGTCTAAATTTGGATGCATTTGTTGGCATTTACAATGTCAAATATTACAAATTGACCAACTTGGGTGTTGACAGAGCATTTATGTCAGTTGGGCATCCATGAAGAAATTACTGCCTTTTTCAATTCCGGGAGTCAATTGCTACTGTTAGTGGCACAAATGGACAACTAACTTTGGCAAATTGTAAGAGGAGTTGTAAGAGCATTAAATAGAAATGTTTAATGCTAATTCAAACAAGGAAATAAAGGGAAACCAAGTTGGGCATGACATTTCTGGGATGCTAATTTTAGCCAAATGAAATGTGTGGAGATGCATTTATATGCTGATTCTTTCATTTGTTGACGAGGCATTTTTACATTTGAAGGTGTTTTTGTTGTTGCAGCTTCCTCTTGCAGGTGGTTTTGTGATTGTATTCGGAATCAAAAGTGTTTTAGTGAAGCCAATAAGCTTAAAGTTGCAGACAATCTCGTCATTTGCATTCATATTTGAAGTTTATGTAAGGTTGTTGTGGATCAGTTTTACATCAGATTTGTAATTATTTTTATCTGCCCCTATGGCTGTCATTTCAATGTAATTTCAGCTATGATTTGATGTCATATCATTTCAAATGGTTTGGTGTGAGAAAATTCCATCAGTCTTTGCAGAGTTTCGATGTTGATTGGAGCATTTCTGAATTGTATTGTATGTCTAAGTGAGTTTGCAGATTTATATCAATTTGGTATTGTGAGAGGTCACTTTTATTTGCATCAGTGGTATCCAAGCAGGAGTTCGTAAGTGCACAGGTAGAGCGTTGAACATGAGGTAATTTGCACCAGAACCTGAGGGTGGTGTGTGTGTGTGAGTTTGTTGCATATGTGTGTGCAACTTGCAAGAGAAGAGCCAAAGTTCGTGAGTGTGCAGGCAGAGTGCTGAATGTGAGGCAGCTTGGACTAGGACTTGAGGGTGGAATGTGTGTGAGTTTGTAGCATATGTATGTGCAACTTGCAAGGGAACTACTTAGAGGATTTGTTGGGAAGAGGTTCTTGAGTTTGCAAACACATCGCCGAATGTGAGGCAGGTTGCAATAGAACCTGAAAGTGTTAGTAAGATGTTTTGTGCTGATGCTTTGTGAGGCCTTGCATATGGAAAATGATAAGAGGAAAGGGACTTTTGTTATTGGATGGATTCTTAGGATTCCTAGAATTGAGAAAATTACAGAGAGAATAAGAGATCTGACAAGAAAATAATTTATAAAGTTGAAACAGCAGGTGAAAGAAATAGAAGAAAAGTTGGAAAGTGTTGTGACGTTATCACACATCGCCCCATTACGAATGGGGACCCCCAGTTTTTCACTTTTTAGGGTTTTGTTTAAGTGTTTTTGTTTCAGTCTCCCGTCTCTTGCTAGTATGAACTTTAGGAGTTCATTCCAAATTTTAGAGTGTCATCAAAGAGGGAAGGGGAGAAAGCATGATCAAATGAATGTTCTGATACTACAAAAGCGTTCAGATGGGCCAAGGGACGAAGATCAACAGTGTTTGAGGTCAATTCTGACAACTCCTACTTTATAGGAAAAGTTGCTTTTTCTGCCTTTTACTTTTTCAAAAAGTTTCATTTTTGGCACTTTTGGGCCAATTACAGTTTTCTTTTTTGTCGCCTTCTTTTTGCTTTTTTTTCGAAATTTCTACTTTTAGAAGTTTCTATTTTTGGAAGAGGCTAAAAGTTGTGGTTTTCAAACGAAGAAAAGCATAGAAAGTTGTAAAACTTTCTGACTTCAATCTGAAAATTCATGGAAATTTGTGAAAATTCCTTGGCAAGATCAAGGCAGCCTAGGGTTTCAAAAAAATATGCTAAGTATGAGTAAATTCCTCATGTCTTGGTGAAGTCCACCCATGTCTGGAATGTGGCAAATTTGTCTAAGGCATAGAAAATTCCATGAGACAACATGAACTCCACCCAGGTTTGAGATGATAAGAAATTTGACTAAGTGTTTGAGAAAATCCACAGCTTTATGCGAAGTCCGCCAAGGGAAGGGAAGAAAATCTGCTAAGCGTTCAAAGAAAATTCATGATGTAACATAAAGTCCTAGCAAAGATGGCAAAATTCCTGGTTTAAAAGCAAATTCTGCTTAGGAAAGTATGGTAATCCACAATTCATGGTGAAGTCTGACCAATAAGGTATTGACAAATTTTGGTCAAGTATTTGGAAAATCCATAATCAGACCTGAACTCCACCCAGCTTGGAAGCTATGATTAGAAATTTGTCTAAGGTGAAAGAAAAACCTCAAAGCACAATGAAGTCCGCCTTGGAAATGAGAAAGAAATTCCATGAGAAGATAGCAAGTCCGACTCATCATAATGGAAAATTGCTAGGGTTGAAAGAAAATTATTAGGGTTTGATGCAAAATTGTTAGGGTTTGAGGAAACAAGAAAAAATAGAAAGAAAGGAGGAAAGCATGGTGAAATTTGATCAGACTTCAAGAAATTCCATAATCTCACACAAAGTCCGCCCTAGCAAGAAAGATGAAAATAGTTCTAAAGGCATGAAAAAATCCATAACCTATGTGAGCTCCACCCAGCTTGTGATGGTTTAGAAGTTTGCTCAAAATCCATTGAGGGTCATGAAAATCCTTGAGTAGAGGTGAAGTTCACCAAGCTTGGGAGTTATGAAAAATTGTTGAGTGCCAAGGAAACTCCTTGATCCATGATAGAATCTGCCCTAGCAAAGAGAGCTAAAGAAGGAGAAATTGGTCCAAGGCATAGGAAAAATTCACAAACCCTACCAAAGTTTGTGCCATTAAGAAAGGCTGATGAATTTTTTTCAAGAAAATGAAAAATTTGAAAAGATTTGGAAAATCCTCAAGAGCATGCCAAGTCCGCCCAAGGTTAGGGATTTTAAGAAGAACTGCTAAGTGTGAATATCCACAATCCTATGTGAAGTCCGCCCAAGAGAAAGCGAGATCAACCTAAACAAATAAAGCAAAGCAAGCAAGGAGATGGATAGGAAGGAAGATTTTACAAGAAAGAAAACATGAAGGAGGTCAACCAAGTTCTAAAAAGAAAACAAAAGATTACTGAGAAAGCAAGCATGAAATCGTACAAGTCTAATGAAATCAGGAAAAAAATATGTTTTAAACATTCCAAGAAGTTGACCAAGAAGAAATTCTAGAGGAAAGCAAAGAGAATGCGAAAATTAGAAAGAAAGCAAGTTGTATCCAAGTAAGTCGACCAAGTCCAATAACGCAAAAAGAAGGAATAAAACCAGTTTTAAAGCTAATGAAACACTCATCAAGAAGGAAATCAAAGCTAAATATAGAAGAGAGCTAAAGAAAGGGAAAAATCAGAGAAAAAAACACAGCTAATAAAGCTAGAAGGTCGAATATCTTCTTGGCTATCATTCACAATTCTTATAAATACATGAGCTTGCCATTTCATTCTTCACAAACAAGAAAACACAGCTCTGGAGTTAGCATCATTTCTCTGATCTTAGAAGTGAATGTTTTGAACAATTTTCAACTGAGTTTCATCAATCCTTAGCATAGATCAAGGATTTCAAAAGAATTTTCATTTGAAATTCTAAATTCTCTCAAGTTTGAAGGTGATTTTCAGACGCATTTCCTATTTCTTTGAAAGTTTTCAAAGGAGTTTTATAATCTAATTGCAGGTTCAAGAAAATTTCTTGCAGATTTGAAGGAGTGTTCATTCCAAATTCGTGATTTCAATCTGCAAAATTTCACAGTTGGTACCAAATTTATTAAATTGGTACAGATTTTTGACAAGTTTTAAGCAAGTTCATGCTTTCTTTTTCATGATCATGGTCCTAAATTTTTATTAAAATTTGAAATTTGAAATTCAAAAAGGACATAGATTCAGTGTTCCCAGACTCGCCGTGAGTCACGCGAGTCAAAGGATCAAGTCATGCTCGACGAGTCAGGAGGTCTCTGACTCGGCGACGCCTAACTCGCCAAGTCAGCGAGTCAGATGGCTGACTCGCAGAGGCCGAGCCTCCTAACTCAGCCGGCGGCAGCCACTTTTCAAAAAAAAAAAAAACGAAGCTTTTTTAACTTTTTTTTTACTTACCTCTTGCATCCAACCCTAAAAGGTGTCTTATTTCATTGTTATGAGAAGAAGAGAGGAAAAGTGAGAGATAGGAAAAAAAATAAGAGGCCATAGGTTTGCAACAAAGAGCTAAAAAACTTCTACAAATCACATTGGGGCAGCACTATACTTGCATTGAGAGCATCAAGGAGTCCATAGTAGCTGTTGCAAAGACTTCTCAACTCATTTCAAAGAGGTAAGTGTTAAATTTTATTGATTTTGTTGGTTTTTTTTAGGTATGTTTATGGATTTTTCATTTTGTTGTTAATTTTTTTAAGTTTAACTTTCCAAATCTTGAATATGAATGTTTTCTATTCAAATCTAAATTGCATACTTCAATAAGAGAAGTTGAACAATGGCAAACCCTACAATTTTTTCTATGTATTTACAAATTATTCTAAAAAAATGTAGGGTTTGTTGATAAATTATTTCTTTGAAATAAGAAAATTTCCAAGAAAAAAACACAATGCACAAATGTAGGGATTGTTGATTTTTTCTATTAGTTTATAACTTTATAAAACACAATGCACATAAGATAATTTGTTTGTAAAATTGTCTTATTGCAGCAGCCTTCACGTTTTGGAAACAATGTTTTTCCCAATGGCTCCTAATCCTTGTAATGTCCCCTTTTCTAATTATATGGACACTACGTGAAGTTACTAAATTCCTTCTTCAATACAACGTGCAAGAAACGCAAATACATGAATTACTAATAATAATGAATGTAAAGACAGTGAAATGTGAATACAATGGTAATGAATTATATATATGACTGGTAATTCCAAATACTACAATAATGGAATATAAATGTATGATAGTTCCAAATGCAATGACAATGTAATAACATATAATGCATTAAATCAGAATGTACATATGACTGGTAATTCCAAATGCAATGATGAATCCTTTCAATATGGATAATGGATGGTTATGCAGTCTCAGAATGCGGATTATGTGTAAAGGTTGTTTCTGATGTTACAATGTATTGTATGCACTATATCCTGTATAGCAGTCTCTAATCTTCAAATGTGTTATGTGTTGTAAGTTGCAAGATTACACGTAATCTTCAGGCAGAGATATGACGTCTCTGATATTCACTATTATGTATGCAATCTTCTCTGTCACATGAGCCATCTCAGATATATATCTTTAGATATGTGCTCTTCTATGGATGTCGTCTCTGATATACAATTATAATGCTTGCACCAGTGGTTGCGACAGCAACCTTCTATGCTCTATACACGAGCGATTCCACAAAGGGAAAATATAAGTAATAATATCAAATCTTCTTCAATTCCCTTTGGAGAGCCGCTCAGCTTAATATAAATGTGCTAAATAGGCGCAATGGAAAGACACCAATCTTTATAACCAATAATTGCCATTTACTTATAATGCTCGTTATCATTATGAGTAATCATATGTAATTGTTGTTGAGACATAATTATCGATATATGCCAAGTATCGATGGAGATGTGATATAGCCATCGCTGAGTATGTAATTGTTACAAGTATGATTAATCATAAGTCAGTATAGTGAATGCGAGCCCAGGAAGACCATCGGCTACATTGTACTATTTCTCTGTCAGCCCGGAGTACCGTCGGCTAGGAAGTGCATAGTTCAAGTCCACGAGTCGGAAGTGATGCCTGACCATGGGAAACAATGGTTCTTATGATGCCATTCTCATCGACTTCATAATGCAGAGATATATATGAACATGATGCTTAATGCAGAGTGCCATGGTGCATAATGCAGAATACTATGACTGCATAATGTGGGTGCATCTATGCATGGTATGATGTTCCCTGTGTGTCAATGTGCATGGAACATTATATCATGGGTGGATGTATTCATAGAACAATGGTATGAATGATTTGGTAATAATAAGTGGTGGTATGAATGTATATGATGGAATATTATGCATGTATGTGTATGATGATGCATCTATGTGGATGGATATGCAGAAAATGATGGATATATACTAGTTTATTGAATTAAATCTAACTATCATGCAAGGTGCAGGGAATGTATGTACAAGAAAAGGTATGTTTACTTCTCCTTGCCCCTATTTACAAGTTTGTTGTATTGATTAGAATAACGGGATATCAGTCTCCCCTCCAAAAATGCTTGCCCACAAGAATCTGACTTTTCTGCTCTTATGGGTTTCTTCTTATAATTAATGCAGATCCTTGGTGTTTTGTCACTCTTAGTGATTACCTCAATCCTTGAGTGAGCTTTGCTTCTTGAGAATTGTAAAAATTTCTTGAGTTTGTAATGACGTGGCTGCCTGTTTATAGGTGTGATTGGATCTGATGTGATTGCCTTGGTTTTGAGTCCGCAAAGGATATGTTTCCTTTTTCCTTTCTTGAAGGCAATTGTTTGTTTGTTGACATCTTGCTTAAACGGTCCTATGTCTTTCATCCAGGGTAGTCCCAATATGAGATCAATATTCCCTAACTCCAAGATGTGGAATGGAGCCAAGTAAGTATAATCTTTAAGTTGCAATTTGAGGAGGAGAGTTATGGTGTTGCAGAACATGATTGCTCCATTGGCCAATTTAATTTTAATGTTGTATAGGAGTTTTGGTATGTAATATTTTTGGATCTAGGCCTGATTGATAAAGTTGTGAGTAGAACCACTATCCAAAAGTACTCTTATGCTTTTTCCATTAATTTGTCCCTAAATTTGAAAGGTGCCCAACATGGGTCCCTCTAAGTTGGCTAGGGTGCCTTCTTCTTCTGAGCCCTCCTCGTTATTGTTTTGTGTAGGTTCTCTTTCAAACTCTTCTTCGCTACGAAAGGATGGATTGTCGTAGATCATGTGTTCCCTGAATTCGAAGAGTGGGTTTTGTGTGGCCTTGTAGTTCTTGTTGTTCCCTTTTGCTTGGTAATGCATGGTGATGTTTCCTCGGTACAATTGTAAAAAGGTTTCATCGGAAGTCATTTCATCTCCCTACCTTCTTCTGGTCGACACGGTGTCAGTATGTGTTTTCAATGAATACTGGAAATCTGTCTTTGCTCTTTGAGAAGTTGTATCATTGATTTTTAGTAAGAAGGATGGTATTTGTCTTGTGTATGTTTCCTTTGGGTGGCAACTTATTTCTTGGCTTCTTCTGGAGTCTATTTTTCTTGTGCGTGACCCTTGGGAGGAGACGGGGACCTCATTGTACCTTCTTTCAAGAGTTCGGTTGATCCTCTTTGCACTGTCCTCTCGGTGAGTGAAGGAGTTCTGCACTTGAGGTCTGGTAGTATTTGGCCGGTACTTCATCCTTAGCTCTAGATATACTTTTAGGGACAATTCTTTCTTTAGATTATTGTTTTCCCAATCTTTTTTGAATTGATCTTGCAAGGATATAAAGTTTGTTGTTCTGTCTGTATTGGTAGAATTGGTGTGTTAATGAGATTAGATTTATAGGAAAAATGGAAATGAATGCAATTTTAATTTTATATGTTCAATAATATGTCTTTTCTTTTCAGGTATGTAGCAAATAGAAGACTATGGAATTCAAATTTGATTTCACAATTATTTGTGCACTATATGAATATAAAAATATCACCAAGGAAATGCTGATAGAATTATCTCTAAATTACTTGCTGATTGAATATGAGAAGACTTGGCATTCAATTGTTGTATATGCATTGTCTTTGACCGATCAATGAATGAATACATATATGGGAGGCAAGTTAGTATAGAGGCATGTCTCCTCAAGGAGACATGACTATATTAACGTGTCTCTCCAAGGAATAAACCGATCATAAATGTAACCAATCCGCATTGTTAACCGATATAAACAAATGCAAATCGATCAGTATTATTAACCGATATAAACAAAGCAATCTCGATCGGTATTATTATTAACTGATATAAACAAAACAATATTGACCGGTATTATTAACCGATATAAACAAATGTAAATTGCTAAAACCGATATACATCGATTCTTCCATGGATCTATGGTCATAAGATAATTCATTTGTTTATGTGATGTTAATCGATCTGAGATATTATTATTATGAGAAGATGTAAAACGTTTAGCAAATACAAATCTATATATATACATATATATCAATATATATAATAATAATAATAATATCTATTATTTTTATTATATATATGTTGATATATATACATATAACACAGTTTGGTATTTTCTCATAATATTAATATCTCTCATTTTATCTAATCGAAGCTACAAACATCAACACCCCCTCTTAGCTAGGAAGATAAATTCCATCAAGGTGCAAATCACAATAAACCCATTAATTGTGAAAGAGAGAAGATATCACCTCACCGTGATATCAGGAGATATGGTATTAGCAGGAACATCAAGTCACGTGATATTCACCATATCTCACAAATATCCATGGTATGTGCACTGACATCATGTCTCATGATGTCTACCATATGGATATTGTATCATGGCATGTCCACGGATATTAATTCACATAATATCCACCATGAAGATCTCTAACTCATCTATGGATTATTTAATGATATCTACCATGATGTCTAAGAGATCCTAACCATCATGGCATGTCCACGGATATCAAGTCACATGATATCCATCATGATGGAGATATTGCAAAGTCGTCACCTTACAATATCAATGAAATACAAGTGTTCATCATTGAAAAGTCGTCACCTTTCAACGATGTTCACAGGGGGGTCATAAGCCAATAAAGTCATGGAGTCACACACATGACATCTACCATGAACCATATCAGGGGGTGGATCCACCATGGCTACTTCCAAAGGGTGGAACAAGACTTTCACTTTAAATTTCTCTCTCATAGAGCAAAATCCAATAAAGTACATTTCAAGAAATCATTGATGCTAAGAATCCCTCTTAGTAAGGGCTTCGTTCTCCACAACTCCAAGCTAGTCGCAAAATGAACAAACTTTATTTTAGGAGGCTTGGTGAGAATATCGGTCGTCTGTTATTCAGTGATAATGTACCTTGTCTAAATACTAAAGAAACCATCTCTCCATGATCTACTCCCTCTGAATCACTATGATCAAAATCCTCAAAGACCAATTTGGCAGATCCTCTAGTAGCTCCCTCTGTTACGGAAACATACATGATCTTAATCATGAAAATGTCTTGCTCCAAGAGACTCATCATTTGGTACATGATCATTTACACCGTGTTAAAATTTTGATCACAACATTATTCCTAGTAGTTTCTTGTACACAAATGTACATTTCTGATTCCATAGTAACATGAGTGAATGTAATAAACTGTAGATTTATCCCCAGGCTTGGCAACACCAAACATTCGTGATAATGTGCTTGCCATCTAAAGCTCCAAAAACATGCATCAACCTCTTGACTTTCTTGTCCAAGGTTGCCTAAAATGTCATACTTCTTCCAAGTGTGATATCAACCTTCTGACCTTCTCACCCAAGGTTGCCTCTAATAGATTGTCACACTCCCTCTGAAACTGATGTCCATCTTCAATTCAGTTCCATAACTACAAGTATCAAGTTTTGTTTCCCTTGAATGCAATTTCTTATGCTTCTTGATCCATCCTGAAGGCATTTCAAAGAGGGATTACAAATAGTTCATAAAACTAAACTATCCCGAAGGGAAATACCAATGATAGAAACATACAAGGTTTACTATCTCTATGTTATAGCATGAATTAATGACTCAGGAAATTCATGAACATTATTCAAGGGTATGAAATACTTATCTCTATATATGTATGATACTCCTGGGCAATTCACGGCAAACTCATGACAAACAGTTGAGCACACCGCATCATTTAATGCCTTTGTTACAACATGATTCCCATATGCTTTGTTTCTAGGTAACAGCTACACAATATACTTCACATTTGGCCAAAGTTTGGAACTGTATAATATATAGACTTCGGCGACAAAGTCAATTCTTTCCACTCGCAGCAATTAAGGGACTGGCGAAGCCAAACCCACTATGCTGGTAATGGACCCCAATTCACATAATCTTATGGATGACAGTTTCACAGTAGTATTGATCTGCTCAAGCAAGCATTATATCTGGAGTCTGCGATATGCCAATTATCCCTATATCGGGTGTTTATTTTGTGTTCAGTTTGTGGATCCACAAATCGGCTTCTTTATTATTTATATAATTCCCTAGTCACCGTGACAAACAACTTGATTGCAAATGAAAATATACTCGAAGATGTATACACTGCTCCACCAGAAAAAATATAGCAGAAGTATACAATGCTCCTGAACACCAAGGAGCGGCTCTTAGAAGATGTGTGACCACAATCAACAGCAAAGTGATAGACATTGCTAATTGCAGATCAAGAGTGTCATCATTAAGCGCCACATCCTTAGCATAATTACATCCTGCAATTTGAGCAAACTGAGAATATATCCGCATAGTATCATATGTTCATCTACTAGTTGCTAAGAGTGACAACGACACTCTTCCTCGGCACTGTGATCGCAAAACACAGCTTTCTCTATTATTGTGCCATCGTTTAATAAATGTGGACTACTCTTTATTTAATAGGTGTTGCTCCACCTTTGAATGATGCAAACTGTTAAAATTATAGCATCGATCAGATAAATATTCAAGTTGAAATAATACATAAATCATGAGACATATTTATATATATATATTAATAATAATTATTATTAATAATATATTAATACTTATTATTATTTATTATATATATTCTTAATATAAATATTATTATTGTTTTAATATAATAATGATAATAATTATCATTAATTATAAGTCTGATCGAATATAGTATTATCGTTTACTGCCGAATTGGAAAGTATCGACTAAAACCATCGATTAACTTATTACAACATATGTTATGCGAAACCGATTATTATCGGGTTGTATGTCACTGTATTTCATTACGGGTTACTGCTGCGTAAACAATGTTAAATGAAGAGCCACGTCTATAATAGACGTGACTCCTTGAGGAGTCACGTCTATCATAGACGTGGCCTCTCCCAAGTTAAATCATTAATATATATATACGGTAAGATGAAACAGGAGAATACACCGAAATTGATAAGTGCTATTCATCCAGTCAATTCAGAATAACAGAGATATTATTCATTCAGAATATCGTATGTTCAGATTCCAGCAAAGGTAAAATACTTCAATTATTATTTCTCAATTATATTTAAATTTGAATTTCGTTTCTATTGCATTTACATGGTATCAGAGCCAAGTTAGGAATTATCCTAGCAATTGAACTTGACAGATTCAGAATTTAATCTATTTATAAATATCACATTTCCATGGCAAGTGCTATAAGATTCGAAGATAGG
>MU223106.1:1396977-1413022 GCA_018584345.1 Thuja plicata | reverse complement strand
ATCATTATTATTATTGTTATATAATAATAATGATAATAATTATCATTAATTATAAGTCTGATCGAATATAGTATTATCGTTTACTGCCGAATTGGAAAGTATCGACTAAAACCGTCGATTAACTTATTACAACATATGTTATGCGAAACCGATTATTATCGGGTTGTATGTCACCGTATTTCATTACGGGTTACTGATGCGTAAACAATGTTAAATGAAGAGCCACGTCTATAATAGATGTGACTCCTTGAGGAGTCACATCTATCATAGACGTGGCCTCTCCCAAGTTAAATCATTAATATATATATATACGGTAAGATGAAACAGGAGAATACACCGAAATTGATAAGTGCTATTCATCTAGTAAATTCAGAATAACAGAGATATTATTCATTCAGAATATCGTATGTTCAGATTCCAGCAAAGGTAAAATACTTCAATTATTATTTCTCAATTATATTTAAATCTGAATTTCATTTCTATTGCATTTACACCAACATGGATGGATTCATCTCACCAATGCCAAGGATGAAAGACTTCTCAATGTATTTGCGCAGCCATCATTGGATGATGTTGGCTAAAATTTCACATCAAATTATCTGATGGAAATTGCTGCCCTCTTATATTTTCAGCACCGAACAAATATCGTACCAATATATATGTTTCCTCTACCACCAATTTTGGAGATGATAAATGGAGAAAATCGATGCCTTTCCTATATGTTGCCACCACTCTATTGTTCTCCATGAAATGTATTTTATATTTACTCCAAATTGGGACTGGCAAATATCCAAATAATCATCTTGACAATTTCATGGCAGTGATAATCTCCAATTAATAAATTCCAAATATCATGCTTTAGAAGGATTGAGTGACGGTGATAGTTATCGATGACTGTTGACCGCAATACATGTTAATCTTGCTCGTACACAGTGTTTTCTCACTAGTTTCAATCAATGACTTGCGAAAAAACACAAGTTACATCTACCTCTTGGTATATTGCACAATGATCATTTCTTCTAGTGACAACGTAAATCACGCACGACAGTGATATTTCCTTATCTCTTTGTACAATGTACACCCTTATCATTCCATTTAGCACAACCCCTTATGACTCCCTTGATTTGTGACCACCGTGTGAGCTCTCAAGTGGTAGGAAATTCCCGTCCAAGGCACAACCATTCCAAGTCAGTCATCTACCAAAGAGTACCATGCGTAGACAGTCATGAACAACTGTAGATTCCTCGATGAGCGCATTCATTTCCTTTGGTAGTCATCAGGTGGAAGTTTTGATCGACAGTACATGGCACATTCGGACAACTGTCTCATGCCTTGAATGGTCAAGGTGGCCTTGAAAACCTGACTGCCCTCTCAACAGGGCTTGCGATAATCGTTGCACTGCGGGGTGATCCCCTTTGTTGTGTGCTATCTTGTCTCCTGCACTGGTATCTACCTGCTTCTGCCTCCGAATTCATATTCTTTTATTTGGTATATTGGCCAATCATCTTTGTGTTGTCTGTTGGCAACAATAATCGAGAGATATTATATCTATAGTAGAACCAAAACCAAGTGATGATGCAAAGCAATCGATATCATGTTTAAATATCTAGTCGACTTTATGCATTTAACATCTGCGACTAATGGTGATCTTCCCCACGTGGTTCATCTCATCCACAAGGCTTCCTTTGCATTGTTCCATCGTGATCTTCTTCTATGCAAGCTCCCTACAGCAGATTGTGGTGGCTCCTCCCTTCACTGTAAACATGCCTTCCTGACACACTTCCTTCACACTCTGCAATTTGAACGTGAAACCTTCTGTGAAACGTTTCCACATGGTCAGACTTTTCACGAGACTGAGCTCTTCCAGTCTACGGTCCACACGGCCCATACTTAGATCAAAGCATGTGGCTCCTGTTTCTCCCTTCTGCAGCCCGTGAACTCCCTTCGAGATTTGACACAGCGGTGGCTCGTTCCATAGAGCCTCCTCATCATAGTGTATTTCCACGTTTCTCTAATAAGCTGGCAACTCCCATATTTGTGAGTTGTTCATTAATCCAACACGGGTATTTGCATAAAGTTTGCCATCAACCAATGCACAGGCACAAGAATGTATCTGCTCTAATTTTTCTTAAGAGTAAAATGATAGTCTAGATAATCTACTATCTCAAATCTAATCGGATCTTCCTTAGACTGGCTCTGATACCATGTTAATGAGATTAGATTTATAGCAAAAATGGAAATGAATGCAATTTTAATTTTATATGTTCACTAATATATGTCTTTTCTTTTCAGGTATGCGGCAAATAGAAGACTATGGAATTCAAAACTGATTTCACAAGTATTTATGCACTATATGAATATGAAAATATCACAAAGGAAATGTTGATAGAATTATCTCTAAATTACTTGCTGATTTGAAGACTTTGCATTCATTTGTTGTATATGCATTGTCTTTGATCGATCAATGAATGAATACATATATGAGAGGCAAGTTAGTATAGAGGCATGTCTCCTCAAGGAGACATGACTCTATATTAATGTGCCTCTCCAAGGAGTAAACCTCTGTTCATGAAACCGATCATAAATGTAACCAATCGGTATTGTTAACCGATATAAACAAATGCAAATCAATCGGTATTATTAACCAATATAAACAAAGCAATCTCGATCGGTATTATTATTAACCGATATAAACAAAACAATATCGATCGGTATTATTAACCGATATAAACAAATGTAAATTAGTAAAACCGATATACATCGATTCTTCCATGGATCGATGGTCATAAGATAATTCATTTGTTTATGTGATGTTAATCGATCTGAGATATTATTATTATGAGAAGATGTAAAATGTTTATCAAATACATATATATCAATATATATATAATAATAATAATATCTATTATTATTATATATATGTTAATATATATACATATAACACAATTTTGTCTTTTCTCATAATATTAGTATCTCACTGATTTTATCTGATCGAAGCTACAAACATCAACACGGTGAAGGTTGGAATTTCGGGTCTTGAGCTCTTATTTGCTAACTGAGAGGTGTCTTTTAGTGGTGGTTTAAGGGGGGCCTTGGGTAAGAACTTTGATTAACTGATCCATGGATTCCTGCATTTTCCTCTACCCATCTAAAAACTGATCAAGTTTATCATTAACTCGTTTATTGTTGTTCATTACAGGAAGATGGCTTTGATACCAATTGTAATGTCCCCTTTTCTGATTATATGGACACTACGTGAAGTTACCGAATTCCTTCTTCAATACAATGTGCAAGAAATGCAGATATATGAATTACTCATGATAATGAATGTAAAGACAGTGAGATGTGAATATAATGGTAATGAATTATATAAATGACCGGTTATTCCAAATGCTACAATAATGGAATATAAATGTATGATAGTTCCAAATGCAATGACAATGTAATAACAGTGTTATAGTATGAATGCAGAGATAATGAATTAAATCAGAATGTACATATAACTAGTAATTCCAAATGCATTGATGAATCCTTTCAATATGGATAATGGATGGTTCTGTAGTCTCAGAATGCGGATTATGTGTAAAGGTTGTTTCTTATGTGACAATGTATTGTATGCATTATATCTTGTATAGTCGTCTCTAATCTTCGAATGTGTTATATGTTGTAAGTTACAGGATTACACATAATCTTCAGGCAGAGATGTCGCCTCAGATATTCAGTATTATGTGTGCAATCTTCTCTGTCACACGAGCCATCTCAGATATATATCTTTAGATGTATGCTCTTCTATGGATGTCATCTGTGATATACAATTATAATGCTTGCACCAGTGGTTGCGACAACAACCTTCTATGCTCTATACACGAGCGATTGCACAAGGGGAAAATATAAGTAATAATATCGAATCTTCTTCAATTCCCTTTGGAGAGCCGATCGGCTAAATATAAATGTGTTGAATAGGCGCAATGGAAAGATGCCAATCTTTATAACCAATAATTGTCATTTACTTATAATGATCGTTATCGATTATTATGATTAACGATCATTATGAGAATTATCGATATATGCCAAGTATCAATGGAGATGTGATATAGCCATCATTGAGTATGTAATTGTTATTTACTCATAATAATCACTTGTGATTATTATGAGTAATCAAACATGATTAATCATAATCATAAGTCATTAAAGTGAATGTGATCCCGGGAAGACCGTCGAGTGCATCGTAGTATTTCTTTGTCAGCCCGGAATACCGTCGGTTGTATAATACACTAGCTGGGAATACCGTCAGCTAGGAAGTGCATAGTTCAAGTCCATGAATCGGAAGTGATGCCCGACCATGGGAAACAATGGTCTCGATGATGCCATTCTCATCGACTTCATAATGCAGAGATATATATGAACATGATGCTTAATGTAAGTGCCATGGTGCTTAATGCAGAATGCTATGAATGCATAATATGGGTGCATCTATGCATGGTATGTTGTTCCCTGTATGTGTCAATGTGCATGGACCATTATATCATGGGTGGATGTATTCATAGAACAATGGTATGAATGATTTGGTAATGATAAGTGGTGGTATGAATGTATATGATGGAATATTATGCATGTATGTGTATGATGATGCATCTATGTGGATGGATATGCAGAAAATGGTGGATATCTAATAGTTTATTGAAATAAATCTAACTATTATACCAGGTGCAGGGAATGTATGTACAAGACAAGGTATGTTTACTTTTCCTTGCCCCTATTTACAAGTTTGTTGTATTGATTAGAATAACAGGATCGCACAATCCTCAACAACCTAAGCCTAAGAGACATGGTCAAAAGGATGAGGCTTGGAAATATACTGAAGAATTTCTTGGTAGAACAAGAATGCAAACAAAATGTATGTTTTGTAAAGAAATTAATCATGGTGGCGTAAATAGATTTAAATACCATATTGTCAGCATATGTGGCCATGATACTGAGGCATATAAATTAGCACCTCTCGCGGCAGTTTGTTTCTGTTATGTCCAATTAGAAACATTTGAACAAAATAAGGAAACAAAGAAGAGGCAATTGGAGGAGCTATCTCATATTGGTTTACATCCACCCGCATCTGCATCGGCATGTGCATCCGTAGGTTGTGTTGGAGAGGGTTCTTCCTTGCCTCCCTTTCATCCTAGTGCTTATGCTAGTGCTAGTGCTTCTACTTCTCTTCCTTCTAATGGGACTGTTAGCTCTGGTCCTAGAGTCTGGAAATCTAGGTTGGACAATTATTTTGTGCCACACACTACTCCTGGTGCACAACCCTCACTTGAGAGCATGGGTTGGAACAAGGAGGTCCATGATGTTGCAAGAAAATTCAATTTGCAAGTTTTGGTGCCTTTGCAACATTCTATTATTGCAACCAGGTAATTCTTTTTTATTTGATTGCTTTAAAATTAAATTTCAAAATTTATAGTTTGAAGTTGAATTTTGCTTTGTCTAATGATTAATCGTAATGAATTGTTAAAATTTTCTCACACATACTTATTTAATCTATTTGTGACAGGTCTCCTTACTGGCAAGGCATGATAGATGTCGTAACCATTTGTGGAGCGAGGTTTAAAGCCCCTACTGGTGCTGAGTTAAGTGGCCCCCTCTTGTTAGAAATGGTTGATGATATAAAAGTTGAGCTAGAGGACCAGTGAGTGCCTTGGAGCAAAAAGGGTTGCACCATCATGACAAATGGTTGGACTAGTAGGAGGAAGAGGACACTCCTAAATTTTCTTGTTTCTTGTTGAAGTGATTGATCATTCTACTTTCCTAAATGCATTGAAAATTTAAATTTTGATTTAGTGGTTAATATTTGAAATTTTGTAATTTATGATTTATTGATTGATCATTGATCATTATTTTGCTTTATTTTCAAGATCCACCATGTTTTTCAAGTCCATTGATGCTTCATCACATGTGAAAAATGCCACATACTTATGTTAGGCTATTGAGGAAGTCATCTGTGAGGTGGGGGAAGAAAATGTGGTACAGATGGTGATGGATAATGCAGCAAGTAGCTACAAGTAAACTTTTGATGGAGAGGCACCTGAAAATTTTTTGGTCTCCATGTGCAGCCCATTGCCTTGATCTCATATTGGAGGATATTGGTAAGCTTGAATGGGTGAAAGAATGCATTGATAGGGCCAAAAACATCTGCAAATTTATTTACAATCATGCATTGGTCCTTAGCATAATGAGGTAATACTCGGGGCAAAAGCAGTTGGCTCATCTTTTATCACATTAAAATCCTCAATGCAATAAAAGGCATTTTTGAGGCGCATGTTTGTTGGTGAGGAGTGGAGTTCCTCATTCTATGCTACGACCTCTGCAGGGACAGATGTGGCAGATTGCATTTTTTATAAGGTAGGTTTTTAGACCCCTGTGTAGAGATCGTGCAGGTAAATTTATTACAATTTAATATTAGTATTTACTTTTTATAATTTTATATGCATATTTTTGTTTTGTTTGCAACTTGTGACTTAACTGTTTTTGTTTAACAATATTTGCAAGTCACTGAGCCCCTGGTAGTTCTATGGGTTGTTAATGGGGAGAAGCCCTCTATGGGCTACATATATGAGGACATGGATAGGCCCAAGGAGGCCATTAGATCTATATATGAAGGAATTGAGGATAAGTATGGCCCCATTTGGGAAATAATTGATAGGAGATGGCATAACCAGTTTCACAGGCCCATCCATGCAACAACTTATTACCTCAATCTGGCATTGCATTTCCGCAATGATTTCAAGGCGGATGAGGAGGTTCTTAGTGGCCTATATTTAGTGGTACAGTAGATGTCTATTGATACCACAACTACACTGCACGAGATGGACGCATTTGATAATGCAACAAGGGCGGTTTTGTAATGTCCCTTATTAAATGTCAACTTCACAAAATATTAAAAATGACTTTATTGGATCTTAATGCAAATTGATAAAAGTCATTTAAATATTAAAAAGAGGTTTGAAAAGGGACAAAAGAGAAAGAAGATGAAAGACAGGAGTTGGAAAACGAAGGATCACAGGGATGCTCTTAAAAAGAACAAAGAGAAGCTCATTCGGATCATGCTTGGTTTATGTTTGAATTACTGTTCTCTTGGAGAATTTGGAAGTGTAATGTCCCTACCAGTATTGCTTATTTATATCCTGTATCCACAGTTACGGAAATTAGAAATGATTACTTTTCATTATTAATTATAATGCTTATATTCATTACTTATCAACATATTATTTATATATTTGTTTGGTCATCTAGAGTTGGCCAAGGAGACCTCACAAAGCCCCGAGTAGAACCTCGGCCCCTTGTCCAAGGCTTCCCCCCAAGGAGACTTCTATGGGTGCTTGCCACCATTTTTTCCATCTTTTAATTGTATTACCATCATACTGGGATGAGATTGTAGCGGGGTCCCATGGCTCGATTAGTCTAAGCCCAAGAGGGGAAGTTTCTCTCTTGCCTTAGTGATCAGCCCTACCCTCTTACCTATCAGATCCTTCCCCCAACTATGATGGGACGTATTAATTTATTTATCATAATTCACTTATTTATTCCAATATTATTATCTTAACATCAAGCGCAAATTTATTATTAGTTTGAAAGAGTTATTCCAAAAATGGATAGCTTAAGTAAGGCATTAGAATATATGTATAGATTTATATTTGTATATATATTGATGTCTTTGTGTATGTCCTTACTTTGTAAATGCTATGGTGCCTTGAATTGATAGTGGATATATTTATGATTCCTTATATTTATTAGATGAATCGCAGTATAGAGATAACTGAGTCAACGTTAATAATATGATCAAAGTCCAAGGAAAGGTGGCGCTTACCTAGGACTCACGCCAGCTGTAGAGTCCAAATACGTCGGCACAAGCTGAAGTTCTTTGTTGTTCTACGGCTTGCTGGTCCACAGAATTACTTTATATCTTTCTTTGTTTATGATTGGAGAGTGTGGTTCTTGAATACCATGCTGCCAAAATCCTTCTTTTCCCTTCTAGCGCTGACTATGACTGGCATAATATAGATGGGAGTGCGTCACATCCCAAGCGACGCCTCCCTCTTTGCCGAACGGGGCAATGTTTATAGCAGTTTGTTAATTCTCCGCTCTGTTTTCCCACGATGACTATTAGTCATCGGATATGATATAAATAGTTAGTAGTTATTAATATTTAGTATTAATAATAATATTAGTATTAATAGCTGTTAATAAATGATTATTATTAAATTAGAATTCAGTATTAATATAAATATTAATAATAATATTAATATTACAGACTTGAGAGTTAACGGCAAATTTGTTAGCCAACTCGAGCTTGCTCATTTTCATTCATGAGAAGAGGACTTTACGCAGAACAATGGAGTTGAGTTGTAAATCCTTTGCTGGAGCAAGTAAAATCTAGCTAATATCTATATTGCATCAAGTTTCGGTTTTCATCATTTGTTATAGCATGATCAAACTGCAATATCGAGCATAGATGATTTACAGAAGCAGACCTTCAATAAGGGTGAACACCTACAGACGGGCTTACAATTATCAGCACAGTTGATGCATAGAAGGCTCGTGTGGTTCTCTGGCTGGACTTGGTGAAGAGGAAATTAGTAGAGTGGCAGGTGTAAAGTAATTTCTACAGCAGAAACAAATACAAGAGAAGCATCATTTTCAGTCAATGAGGTCAGCATACAGGCCCACTTGGGAAGAGTTGAAGAAGACTTAATTTTCAGAGATTGTTGAATGCAAGTGTTGTATAGGCATTGTAATCTATTGATAAAGACCAAACTGCATGTTCAAAGGGCATTGTAAATCTGAATGTGAACCTATGTTTGTAAAATGTTTGTTGCTTAAACAGGGGATATTACAGTAGCATAAATAACATCCCAACCCTGTTGGTGTAACTATCATCTCTACAAACACTAAAATATCAGAAGTATGCCAAGTGTTTGAGAATAGGTTGATGAGAGTGATAGTAAAACTTCAAATAGTCAGCGAGAATCTTATAGGCATTCTAGCAAAATGAATTTATTGGCAGATCTGAAATCTATTTTTTCTCAAAAGAATTCAATGACACATTTAATGGTGATCAGCTAAAAGACTTGCAAATAGAAAAAGAAATAGGGAATGGGCTCTATATAATTGGATTACAATTGGAATCCGTGAAATCTCCAGATGGTCTTCTTTTTAAGTTGGAAGAATTAGATTCGTATTTATCTAGAGTAGACCAGTCAGATTGGAGGCTTCTGAATTGGGCTTTGCAGCCTTCAATGGTTACTTTAGTCCAGCACAGGTTATTGGAACATCCGCGTGAAGATGTGAGACTAGTAGCTGCTTCTTGTCACAGTGAAATCATAAGAATAACAGCTCCTGTTGCACCTTATAATGATGACATACTAATGAAGGTTCTACAGCTGATTGTGGAGAGCCTACATGGATTACATGATGTCAAAGCCCCCACCTTTGGTAAGAGGGCTAATATTCTAGAAATCATGGCAAAGAGCTAGGTCATTCATCATTATGTTGGATCTCAGATGTGATAAATCGATTCTTCAAATGTTTCAATGTTTCTTAACTAAATTCGAGAATAATCATCCAGACAATGTGAGGGCTTGTATGCAAACTATTAGGTCCTTAATTTTAGATGAGGATGATGACATCTATAAGCAGTTGCAATCAGATTTATTGGCAATTTGGAAAGGGGAGCATAAAATCTCACCTATGGCTTATGAGATCTCAAAGGGATTGATTGAGCATAAGATTGAAAGGTTCAAGGAGCGCATGATTGAAAATGAGCTAATATCAGTGGGCTTACAGGTTGCAGGATCTCCTAAAATGAGCAAGAACCAAATGAGAAGAGAGCAGGTTTGCTTCACATGCCAGCAAACTTGGACACCTGGTCACAATTGTGGGGGCAATAATGAAGAAGAGTCAACCAAAGAAGTTCGGACCAGCGTTGAAGATAAGAATCTGACAATTTGGCTCCAACAAAATAACACCAAAGCTTACAATGGAATCAGCTGCGGTTAATGGTAAGGGATATACAAGCCTCTTATTTGGTGACTTAGAAGTTGTTTTATTTCAAGATGTCCCCAAGGAAGAAAATGAATCATCCCACGATGAGGAATCATTTGAAAATGATGATATAATAGAAGATGTGGCCATGCATTTTGAGATGGAGGAACATTCATTTAATAAATCTGAAAATAGTGCAGCAGATAATGAAATTTCTTCAAACCAATGGGCTGTCCAAACTTGTATGCATGAGCTAGACCAAAATGATGATATTGAAAACGCTGATTTGAAGGACCAATCAGAAATTTTATTTCTAGATGAGGAATTTGGAGCATGTAATTTGAAAGATAAGCTAAAAGTCTCGGAGGATATGGTTGTTGCAGCCTTAGTGCATCTTGATGATACTCATAAAAAACATTGAAGAAACTATTTGGGAAGTTCAAATTGAGGAAAGGGAAAAGGGAATAGCGAGTGGAATTAATAGTACATACCTTCACACAATTAGAAAGGCATTGGAAAAGATGAAATCAGATTATTGGAAATTGCTCAAGGATCGGGATATTACAATCAAGTTTGCAGATGACAAAGAGGAGGTAGATGAGCTTTGTCTTCAACTGTGCATAACACATTACTCATTATACAAGGCCGAAAAACAGATTTCTATGGCAGCCACTCACAAGGAAGATGGACTTAATTCTAAAACCGAGGAGATCATAAAAATTGTTGAAGGAATCAATACCCTTTGTGAAAATGAAAGTAAGCATAGTATTCCCACCATTCTCTATTCAAATGAGGCACATTATATTAAGGAAGATCAAAAGGATCAGAAAGGAGTCAAACTCAAGAATTTTGATGAACAATGTATCTATGCTGCTCCAATTTGCAGCAATGAAATAGTTGCTATAACAAATTCCATGGGCAGATTTCAGAGTAGATTCAGCCAAGAGACAAAAATGATCACGGGTCTTCCAAGGTTAGAAGTTGTGCTTGTGAGGGATGAAGATATGACACAAGGGTACCACAAGAATTATGATTTTTACAACAGCAGTTATATGCCTTCACAATATCATGAGGTAACAATTTTTTCACATGAGGATGAAGATAAGCCAAGTGATACTAATTCTGAAATTTCATTTGATGGTGATCAATTCTTTGATGGAGAAGTTGATTTGGTTGATGACTTTTGTAGTGAACCAAACCCTCACGAGTTGTTTGTCATGACTGACGAAAGCATTTACAGTTTATTTTCAGAGTTGTCACCAATTTCTTATGACATGGCCATTGTTATTTTTTGGTTTGGTGATTTTATCTTCATAAATACTTCAGTTTATAGTGGCGGCCCTGCTTGGTCTTCCATTGGACTTTCAGATTTGGCATGGTCTTCAATGGTTACTGAGTTGCATGGAGATTTGTGGAGACATTTTTAATTGAGGTATATTCTAATGAGATGATTATCTTTCCAGTACAGAGGCACAGTGACAACATCGTTAGCATTCTTATTGTTTACCTGGGTAATAGCAGCGTCACTTGATGGTCTAAAGAATTGATCTTTGTGCATATTGGAGATTTTTTTGACATCTTTTGGGTGGATCTCTTATTCAGGTGGATGTTACAGGAAGATGGTATGATGATAGACATCTATTTCTACTTCCATGGTCGGACAGCTAGATTGGTTTGGGATCCAGGTGTGGACAAATTTGGTGCTCTGTTTTTCATGGATCGTGATGGGTTGCTTCACAGCTTAAGGCAAAGTGTTGTTACTCTCAGAGTGGTGCAGCGGATTAGTGAAGCAGCATTTTTCAGATTGTCTTGGGATCCAGGGATCTTATTGATGAATGAGTTGCAACCGAACATTTTCCTTCACAGTGTGGCATGTTTTGACTTCAGATATTCCAGAATGTGCTATAGAGCAGCTTGCAGATTAATATGGGATCCTGGTATTGTTATGCAAATTCATGATTGCTTGAGGACAAGCGATCTCTAAGGAGGGAGGACTGTAATGTCCCTTTATGGGGACATTAGAAAATTAAATGCCAACTTTACAAAATATTAAAAATGACTTTATTGGATCTTAATGCAAATTAATAAAAGTCATTAAAATATTAAAAAGAGGTTTGAAAAGGGACAAAAGAGAGAAGACGAAAAACAGGAGTTGGATAACGAAGGATCACAGGGATGCTCTTAAAAAGAACAATGAGAAGCTCATTTGGATCATGCTTGGTTTATGTTTGAATTATTGTTCTCTTGGAAAATTTGGAAGCTTCAGCTTTCAGCAGGTTTGAGGACGGAAACTCTCGAGCTTGGAGGCAGTGGACGGAAACCCATTATTCGTTGGAGATATCACGCAGGTGTCTCACTTCGTGTTTCAGATTCATATTTCCGGTATCCAATCTTGTTGTAAGTTTTGTAACTACGATTGGATCTTTGTTATTTCTACTGAAGATTTAATTGCAATATCTATTTCTGAGACTCTATTTCAGCTGGGTATTTTGTAATTTTGCTGGATAAATTGAAATCAACTGCATGCAAAATATTTGTTTGAATTTCCGTGTTAAAATCTGGGGATATTACAGATTTCCGGAAGCCAAATGTGCAAAGATGCTTGGACAGAATTGTAGCCAGGTAGAAATATATGTTAAGATTCTTAAGTTTATGCACTTTGATTTTATAGTCTAGCCTTAAAGTTGGAAATAAGACTAATTTTTTATTCTTTTCCTTATTTCAAATAGATGGTGGCAAATGTTTGGGCCTACAGCCCCACACCTTCAAAAAATTGTCATTCGCATATTGAGTCAGCCATGCAACGCTTCGGGATGTGAGCGCAACTGGAGTATGTTAGAGTACTTTCACTCAAAGAGGCGTAATAGACTGTCTGTGGAGAGGTTGACTGATCTAGTCTTTGTTCACTACAACCTTCGTCTTAGAACCAGACAGATTTTGGTCAGTGACTCCTCTCCAATCACGCTAATCATGTCTTCACTGATGAGGACCTTGAGTGGCTTGACCAGGTAGATAGAGAGGTTGAGGCTGTGGCCATGGCAGAGGAGGAGGATAGAGCAAGATAAGGCACAACTGATGTTGGTTAGAGTGGCACCTCATAGGCACAGACTATGGTTGTTCAATCATCTAGGACCTACCTTAGATGACTTTGTAGGAGGGATACAAGCTACTCTGAGGTTGAGGCAGAGCCAAAGCCAAAGCCATAGACTTGTTTTTATTTACACATGTTTGGAACATTTGATGTCATGGATTTCATGGATTTTATATACATTTGACAATATTTATAATTCTATATATCTATGTTTTCTATTTCCTTCAACTACAATTTACGTTTGTACTTATGTGATGGACGTATGTTTATGTAAGTGATCAAATTAGCTTCTATTTGATGATGTTATAGTGTCTTTAAGCTTTATTCAATAATGGGTGCATGAAACAAGTTTTAAAATGTTAAAAATCTCTAAATTTCAAGGTTTTTTTCATTTTGTCGAGTCATTGCCAAGTCACGAGTCAAGTCATTCTTGCTAAGTCTAAGTCAAGTCCGAGTCTCGGAACTTTGACATAGAATGCAAAGTAAAATCAGAATTGATTTAGACTTAGTATGAAATTTCATACTTTGCATTCTCAATAGCATACCTCTTTCCTAACTTAGATTCTTTTTAAAAGAGGCAGATGACAACTCAAGGGGGAATTTCAAGGAAAGTGCAGATGAAATTCCAAAACAAGGGAGCACAATTTGATTCCAAGATATCATCAAATGGAAAAGGGTTGGAGACACCAACCTTGGCCATGTGGACCTTGCAGATTTCAAAAACAGAATGTATGGTATTGATGGACGTCTTCCTTCACCTATAGCCCAAAGAATGATGAGAAACGGAATTGTCCATGCAGCTAGATTTCTACCAGCAATACAATGCAATGAATTGGTTGTGGAATGTGCCAGACACTACAACATCCTGGAAAGGTAAATCATAGCACTTGATGGAAAAGTATCGGCCTGTCTCAGAGAAGTGGCAATCAAGGAGGCATTTGGTATTCCAGAGTACAATTCCATAGAATACAAGACCAAAGAGGAGACCACGAAACTCTTTCAATCACAATTTGACCTCTTTGGAGAAATCATCAACAAACAATGCTTGGAAAAACCAAGAGCTCGTCAAAGCAAAATGTCCAAGAAACTTTTCCGAACAAATTTCAAGGAGAAGTATGGAGACCTCGTTTTCTTGCTCAACAAAGTCATGGGAAGCCCTCAAGCTTCTCCATTCAAACCATGAATGTTTTATTTTATCGAGGAAATCACTACTGGAGTCAAGATGATCAACTAGGCTAGAATTATCAATGATAATTTAGATGAGCAACTAAGAGGGTTGGTGCATACAAAAGCTTTCAGTATGAGTTCCTACCTCGTTTACATGCTTGCAAGATGCTACAAGTATCCGGGATTGGATTGCAATGTGAAGTGGAAAATAAGGAAGATCAAATAAAGTACATGATTGCTACCCACAGCTGCATTTAGAGAAGTTTCGCTTCAAACGAGTCAATGATGCATTCTTAATGCAAATCACCAAGAAATTGCAAGGAGGCTGTAATGTCCCCATATAATGTTAAGTATAATTAGTTAATTCTGGAAATAAGGAAATAATTATTTAATATTAATTATTCTAATTAATATTCAATAATTATAAAGTTTGTTTTGTTTTATAAGTTTGGTTCGAATAAAGGTGGTAGTTCCTTTACGGAACTTCATAACCAAATTTTGAGTTATTTATTGTTGGGTTCCAGGAAGGAACGGGAATATGGAATGTTTAAGTGGAAATATTTGAAGGAAAAGAAGATCTATTCCTTTCGTCAGTCTGCGCACTGGCTTAGTGGAGTTGAAGAAAAGACAAACGTCAAGCAGAAGATGTTGTGAGAGTATTTGTGGAAGCCGACTATATCTTTCCTTTTGTCAGAGCATACCTCTCTGGCTTAGTGGATAGACAGGTGGATTGACCCGCATCACACCGACCGGCACTGTGCACTTTCAGACAGATGGCGGCACTGGTAATATAAATACACACTCACTGGAATTCATCAGACCGATCAGGAGGAGGCATCGTCTTACGTCTGTAGTAAGATGATTGTCGGGGGTGACTAGGCATCGGGAAGCATCGTGTCTACATATGAAGTAAGATACTGACGGGAAAGACAAGGCATCGGGATTCTCATGATTGCAGACGTTCAAACAGTTGTGGACACTGCTGAGGAGACACCGCGATGGGAGATGTCGGGTCTTCTTCCTGAGTGTCGTAAGGAGGAGAACTATTGGTTCGGAAAGAGTGCAACAGAGTAAGAAATACAGCAACGTCTGGAGATGTAAACACTTCAGCCATACAGAGCGGCAAACCATAACAGAGGTGCAAATAAACTCTTCCTTCTCTTGTGCAAATAAACTCTTCCTTCTTCTAAATTGTTGGAGACTTAATGTCTCTGTAGTTTGAATGTATTTGAATGGAATGGAAACACAATCGCTTGAACATGGAAAATGGGTTGTTACATTTGAAATTCTGGTAATGAATGGTAATTGTAGAAGCATGAATGACTGCATACAACTGTAAATCTATAGCAAACTGGAAATTAGTTTCCTATTTGAAAAGTAAATGGGTGAGCAATAACTCGGAATATAACAATGGTATCAGAGCACTCAATCTTGCCAGCCTGTAGGGTATTGGTGTTTGCAAAACAGGGGTTATGTTTAATTGAATATGCCATCAGGCCATTACAATTTTCGGAATACAAGAGAACGTCAAACTAGAAATTCAACCAGTCCATCTAGTTCAACTCCACAATTTGAAATTGAGGAAAGTCATACTGAGGTGGAGGAAATAATTTTTGAATACATCAATCACATGGCAGAACCAGAAAATAATAGGGATTTAATTGCGGCATTGATTAGAAGTCAACAAGATATGCAAAACAATATAAATACTATGACCAATCTGATGACTCAATTCATGACTCAAAATCTAAACCA
>MU223106.1:1344659-1396864 GCA_018584345.1 Thuja plicata | reverse complement strand
GAACCTACTGTTAGAGAAGTGCAGGATGAAATTTTGAATGATTGGGACTCAGCTGGGGCAGAATTCAGATCTCACATGACATTTAGGGAATATATGGATGTCAGAATGAAACATAGGCCGCATAGGGACAGAAATTTCAATAATGAATTACAAAGGAAAATTGGGAAAATGTCCATCCCTTATTTCGATGGCACGGGAAAAACTACCGCCAGAGCTTGGGTTCAGAAATTAGACACATATTTTCAATTAAACCCTATGAAGGAAGATGAAGCTATCAAATATGCAGCACTACATCTAGATGGAGTAGCACATGAATGGTGGCACCATGGACAGGCCACATTGGGCCATAATCTGGTAGATACATATTTAGAATTCACGGCACGTTTCATTGATAGATTTGATTTGAAAGATCCTGAATTACATTTAAAAGAATTGACACAGCTTAAACAAACAAGGACAGTTGAACAATATGTAGTAGAATTTGAAAATTTGGCTGTGCTTGTCACTGAAATCTCTGAGCGAAACAAGGTTGTCCTTTTTATTGATGGACTCTCTGATTCTTTGAAAGGTTGGGTTAAATCTTTGTATCCTACCACTCTGCAAATGGCTATTAAGAAGGCTAGAGATTTAGAACCTTCTACAAAAGGGAAAACTTGGAACAAAAATCTTTTACCGAAATTAGATAAGGACAAAGAACTTTCCAACAGAGAAACATTTCCAAAACCCACATTTGATAAAGAAGAAAGGGATGAACTCAGGAGACGCAAATTGTGCTTTAGTTGTAAAGAAGCATGGCAGCCAGGTCATAGGTGTTTGGGTAAAGGGAAAATACATTACATTGAAGTTTTGTCAGACGATGATGAAGATGGGGAAAATACAGATCCAAATATTGAAAATTCTCAAAAGGTTTCCGTCTTTGAACAGGAAAATAAACAGTCAGGTGGTACGATAGCTTCCATGACCGGAATTCCTCATTACAACATTTTCAGGGTAAGAGGAGTATTACAGGGTCAACGAGTGATTGTTATGATTGATAGTGGATCTACTCATAATTTTATTGATGTTGCGCTTGTTAAAAAAAGGGGTTTACCTACAGTTAAACATGATGGTTTTGATGTGAAAGTGGCAGGTGGTACTAATTTAGTCAATACACATAAAGTTCCACAATTGAGTATTGCTCTTGGTAATTATATGGTAACAGATGATTTTTATGTAATTGATTTAGCCGATACTAATGTTGTCCTGGGAATTCAGTGGATGGAATCTCTGGATAAATATTCGCAGAGTTTTAAACGTATGGAATTCTCTTTCAAGGTGGATGGACAAAAGGTGATTCTCAGGGGAATGTTGAATGGTGGACCCAGGGTAGTCTCTGCTAAAAGGATGGAAGCCATTTTTCGTCATGGGGAGGTTGCATGGTCAGCACAGTGTTTGATCACTTCAAAGGTAACAGGGTTTGAAAATAAGCACTATTCAGATGATTTGTTGCAGATATTAGATTCTCACAATATAGTTTTCAGTGATATACCTCCGGGGGTACCTCCAGACAAAGGTTTTGAGCACACAATTGAACTAGAAGAAGGGGCTAAGCCCGTAATCACTACTCCATACAGGCATCCTAAGGCATTCAAGGATGAAATAGAGAAAGCGATTAAGGAGTTGTTGGATATGGGACATGTCCGAACTAGCTCGAGTCCATTCGCTTCTTCAGTAGTGATGGTCAAAAAGAAAGATGGAACTCTTCGTATGTGTATCGACTACCGGACACTCAATAAAAAGACTATCAAAAACAGGTATCCGATTCCCCGTATTGATGAATTATTAGATGAATTACATGGTGCTGTATATTTCTCTAAGATTGATTTAAGATCCGGATATCATCAGATTAAGTTAAGGGAACAAGACATACATAAAACTGCTTTCCGATGTCACTATGGTCATTATGAATTCCTAGTTATGCCTTTTGGACTGACGAATGCCCCAGCCACATTCCAATCTTGTATGAACCATATTTTTAATAAACAGCTGCGAAAATTCTTGCTTGTTTTTTTTGATGATATATTGATTTACAGCTAGTCTTGGGAAGAGCATCTGACACATATTGATGAAATCTTAGGTATAATGGAGTCTCAATCTCTTTACGCCAAAGCTTCTAAATGTGAATTTGGTATGACGGAAATTTTATATTTGGGACATATGATCAGTGCTCAAGGTGTGCAGGTACATTAGGAAAAAATCAGGGCTATTTTGGATTGGCTGCCTCCACGGACTCTTTCTGATTTACGAGGGTTCTTTGGTTTATGCAGTTATTACAGAAGATTTGTTAGAGGGTTTTCACAACTTGGAGCACCACTGACAGATCTTACCAAGCAGAGGGCATTCAGATGGTCTGCAAAGTCACAACAGGTATTTGACAAACTCAAGGAGGTAATGAGTTCTTGTCCCGTCCTTGCATTACCAGATTTTGATCACCCTTTTGTGTTAGAATGTGATGCATCGGGTAAAGGAATTGGAGCCGTGTTAATGCAAAATAAACATCCAATAGTGTTTGAAAGCCGGAAACTCACTAGTACTGAAACGCTGTATTCCATATATGACAAGGAAATGTTAGCTATTATGCATGCATTAGCTAAATTCAGAGAATACCTAGTTGGATCCAAATTTGTGGTTAAAACTGATCATAATAGCTTGAAGTATTTTCTTAGTCAACGAGATTTGAATGATAGGCAACAAAAATGGATCAGTAAAATTCAAGCTTATGATTTTGAAATTGAATATGTTAAGGGTAAGAACAATGTGGTAGCTGATGCTTTGTCTAGGAAACCGGAAATAAATGCTCTAAGTGGGGTGTCCGCTAATTGGAAATCTTTGTTACTAGTTGAATACGCTAAGAATTCATTTGCTTGTGATTTATTGGATGGAAATACTCAGGATGATAGATACAAAGTGGTGAATGATATTATTTACTACAAAGAATCTTTCTAGTCCCTGATTCTAAGTTAAAACTAAGAATTTTGCAAACAATTCACGACTTGCCCTTAGCAGGACATCCAAGTTATGTTAATACTTACAGGCAAATTCGTGAAAGATTTACTTGGAAAGGGCTCAAAGATGATGTTCTGCAGTATGTCAAGGAATGCATCACATGTCAGTAGAATAAAGTCGAGCACTCTTATCCAGCAGGGCTATTACAACCATTACCTATTCCGGAATAGAAATGAGAGAGCATTTCAATGGACTTCATCACAGGTTTACCTCGGGCACAAGGTAAAGATTGTATTTTTGTTGTGGTGGATAGACTTACAAAATTTGCACATTTCCTTGCTATCACTACCGAGTTCACTGCCATTCAAGTCGCTGACTTGTTTTTTAAAGAAATATTCCGTTTACATGGGTTACCAAGAAATATAGTCAGTGATCGAGACAGTAGATTTTTGAGTAACTTCTGGGCAGAATTATTCAGGTTGACAGGTACAACATTGCACCACAGTACGAGTTACCATCCACAGACAGACGGGCAAACTGAAATAGTTAACAAATGGGTTGAAGGTTACCTTCGTAATTATATTGCAGGGCACCAAAAAGCTTGGGTGCATTGGCTACATCTGGGCGAGTATTGTTATAATACTACTTTTCATACATCTATACGTATGGCTCCATTTAAGGCATTATATGGATACGATGCTTTATCTTTTGTTGATCTTGCTTTTGATAAAAGTAATGTGCCCAAGTCACGTGATTGGATTCAGGAAAGTCAGGATATCTTGAAAACTCTTAAGGAAAATTTACGCCGCGCTCAGAATCAGCAGAAAATGTATGCAGATAAGCAGCGAGTGGAACGGAGCTTTGAGGTTGGTGATTTAGTCTATCTCAGATTACAGCCCTACCGCCAGTCTTCTCTCAAGCGTAGTGGGGCTGAGAAATTGAAGCCTCGATTTTATGGTCCTTACCCGATTGTTCGTAGAATTGGCCAGGTTGCATATGCCTTGGATTTACCAGCAGGTAGTCGGATACACGTGTTTCATGTTTCTTGTCTTAAGAAGGCCTTGGGTCAACAAGTTTCAGTATCCGCAGATTTACCGCCTTTAACTAATGAGGGGAAAATAGAGATGATACCGGAAGAGATTGTGGACACTCGAGCCCGGCATTTGCGTAACCGGATTATCCAGGAATATCTCATCAAATGGAAGAACTTGCCATTAGAGGACGCTACTTGGGAAAATGAGCAGGTTCTCTCCCATCCCAATTTGGCATTGCTTGTGAGCAAGCAACACGAGGCAGGGGAGACTTGTAATGTCCCCATATAATGTTAAGTATGATTAGTTAATTCTGGAAATAAGGAAATAATTATTTAATATTAATTATCCTAATTAATATTCAATAATTATAAAGTTTGTTTTGTTTTATAAGTTTGGTTCGAATAAAGGTGGTAGTTCCTTTACGGAACTTCATAATCAAATTTTGAGTTATTTATTGCTGGGTTCCGGGAAGGAACGGGAATATGGAATGTTTAAGTGGAAATATTTGAAGGAAAAGAAGATCTGTTCCTTTCGTCAGTCTGCGCGCTGGCTTAGTGGAGTTGAAGAAAAGACAAACGTCAAGCAGAAGATGTTGTGAGAGTATTTGTGGAAGCCGACTATATCTTTCCTTTCGTCAGAGCATACCTCTCTGGCTTAGTGGATAGACAGGTGGATTGACCCGCATCATACCGACCGGCACTGTGCACTTTCAGACAGATGGCGGCACTGGTAATATAAATACACACTCGCTGGAATTCATCAGACCGATCAAGAGGAGGCATCGTCTTACGTCTGCAGTAAGATGATTGTCGAGGGTGACTAGGCATCGGGAAGCATCGTGTCTACATATGAAGTAAGATACTGACGGGAAAGACAAGGCATCGGGATTCTCATGATTGCAGACGTTCGAACAGTTGTGGAAATTGTTGAGGAGACACCGTGATGGGAGATGTCGGGTCTTCTTCCTGAGTGTCGTAAGGAGAACTATTGGTTCGGAAAGAGTGCAACAGAGTAAGAAATACAGCAACGTCTGGAGATGTAAACACTTCAGCCATACAGAGCGGCAAACCATAACAGAGGTGCAAATAAACTCCTCTTGTGCAAATAAACTCTTCCTTCTTCAAAACTGTTGGAAACTTAATGTCTCTGTAGTTTGAATGTATTTGAATGGAATGGAAACATAATCGCTTGAACATGGAAAATGGGTTGTTACATTTGAAATTCTGGTAATGAATGGTAATTGTAGAAGCATGAATGACTGCATACAACTGTAAATCTGTAGCAAACTGGAAATTAGTTTCCTATTTGAAAAGTAAATGGGTGAGCAATAACTCGGAATATAACAGAGGCACTCATCAAAGGTTGACAAAGGAAGCCAAGGATTTGATAAGCAGGTTTGGGTCTTGGTATATTCAATTCCCCAAGTTCCTATACTTGAGAATCCAAGGATTTGCAAGATGCCCTTATAGATTCCCCGTCTATCCCACAAACAAAATAATACTACTTGAAATCATAAGACAACTGGAGACATTTGATAAAATTCGGAGTAAAAAGAAGGTTGGAATTTCTTTTCCACTTTTCATAGGAAAAATGCTAGAATCATGCCCATTAACACAAGCAGCAGAGAAGGCTGATATAGAATTGCAATGGTATCCACTTCAATTCTACAAGTCCAAAGCCAACTTTGATCTTACTCACCATATTGGGATGGTAAATGGAAAAAAATACAAGCATATAGTGGATGTTGAAGATTTTTGGGCCAATTCAGCGGATGAATATGATACAAGGAAGAGAATGTGGTCAAGGAGATCAGAGAATTTAATCGGGACAACTAAGCTTTTCCTTGTACCTGACCATCTAGAAGATGATGGAGAATGCACCCAACCACGCTATGAAGAAGAAAAAGATGAGGATCTTCCTCCAATAAAATCGTCTGGTTTCGATCTTGCAGATTTGACAACATTAATGAGACTAGTTACCCAGTATACCAATTAATGGGTAGATTAGCAAGTCCACAGACTGAAGGAAAGGAATGTTGATTTTACTTATGATTTGATGGGTAACATTGAAGAATATTCTTCCAATAATAATGAAGCAACCCACAGTGCTGAGAAACCTGAGAGTAGAAACTCGAAGAAAAGAAAAGATACAGCTGAAAGTTCACTTAGAGCGAAAAGAAAAAGGGTTGTAAATGAGAAAAAGATGAAGTCAAATTAGGCTCATTCCTCTGTCGGCACTTCATCCATGAGGGAGATTGATCAAAACATGATATCAGATGCTGAAAATGAACCACAAATGGAGATGAAAATTCCTTCTCCAATTTATGAAGAACAGGTTGCGGAACCTATTCACCAAAAAATCCAAAAGCAATCATCCGCTTCAGTCATGGACTTAGAAAATATTGAAATTGATATCCTCGAAGGAGGATTCCAAGAGGAGATCATATCTGCACTCAGAGGAATTGAGGAAAGTAAGGAAGATGATGACATTGTACAATCCACAATTCCAGATTGGTTAAAAGAAAGGATGAAAGCAAAAGTACTTGAACAAGTTGAGTTAGAAGATGAGATAGAGGATTGCTTAGCTAGGTTAACCCAAACCAAAGAAAAGAAGTTGGCAAAGAAATATTATGTCATTGAAAAAAATTTAGGCAAGGTCCCATTTAGTTCAAGTGGCAGTGCCAAGAGTCAACAAGGCAAAGGAAGACATTACTCCTGGAGAGTATGATATAAAAACTATCGACATAGGTCCAACCACCAAAGAACAGGAGGTTCAGGAACTAGATGATTCAGTACGACAATCAAGGAAAGATTGAGAAAAGAAGAAGAAAAGAAAGATAAAATTAAAACTGAAAATGAATAGTTAAGAAAGTATATTCAGCATTTGGTGAATCCCATCAGTAGATTAGATACAACATTTACTCCACCTCTAGCTCTTCCACGGGAATCAATTGAGAATCTTGAAGTGAAAGTGATAGTTGATGAAACAACACTAATAAGGTTATCAGATTTGTGGAAGAATTGTCATTAGTATATGATCAGACTTCCTTATTCTTATACAGGATTCAAGACATAACAGAGTTATGGGAGGATTTCCAAATTGTCCAAAATAAAACAATCCCATCATTAAAAGCGTTAAGGGGAATTTCTAAAAAGAATTGGTGAATGGAAAGCTAATAGAGGCTGAAGGTGCATATGATTTCAACAGGTGATATAAAGCATTGATGGCTAAGGCTGAGGTCTTGGAAAAAGTAAAAGGTGATTGTGATAAGATAGAAGAAAAAATTAAAGAAGTTCAAGACAAAGTCCTCATTGTAGTCACGAATGCAGTCGAGAAAGATAAAATCAGGGAAAGTGATATGAGAATGAAAAATTTGAAGGCCAAAGTCCAAAGTAATTTCTTCACTTTCACAAGTTCGATCCTTGTGTAGCATTTGAGCAAGGCTTTCAACTTCCTATCCATTGTAGATGCTTTTCAAAAACAGGGATCAGATTGGACAGATTTGTTTGCCACATATGCTAATGAGTTGGATGTGATCGAGTACAAGATAAACATCATGCCAAGTGTCACAATGGATGAGCTTAATCTTGTGGTGTCACAGTTCATCAAATTTTCTGATAAGGAAAGAGATAAGGGACACGTTCTTCTAGAAGCAGGCTCCATGTGACACGTTCATTTTTCATTGGTTTGTTCTGGATAATCATTGTAAACCCTAATTAGGGTGTAGTTGTCTAAATCTTGACTGTCAATTTTAAATTGATCTTGGCCCTTCATCCGTTTTTGAACTCCTATATAAGACCCTCTCTCATTTGCAAAGGGAGATTCGGAGATATTGCTGCAGAAAACACTTCTTAAGTAAATTCATTGTTCAATTGTTGATGAATTTAATATCTTTTGCAAGTTACATGGTTTCTTGTCTCTAACTTAGAGTAGATTTTATTTCCAAAGTTGTTAAATTGAATGAAGGATTTGATTGAAATGTTCATTGTGGAATCAATATGTTCAAACTTTGATAGTTGGATGATTTCAACTATTGTACAAAGTTAGTCTGAACTTGTGATAGAAAACTTAACATCCATTATTGTATTCATTGTTCGAATGTTGGTGAATATTTGTGATGTGAAAATCCTTAGAATACCTTAGAAATATGCACCGTTCTTGTGGAGTTGTTGAATTTGGCAAAACAGGGATAGGTTTCAAATTCCACTTTTGCAGCCTTGTCTCCAGATTTCATAGGATTAGTTCATAAAATTAGCTTAGGGTTAGAATTATCTTATCAAACCCTCCTCTTTTGCACTTTGTTTTAGAAATCTTCCTAAAACTCAGAAAATCTATAAAAAAATAGAAAAAGGAAATTCAAAAGTTGAAAGTGAAATCTTCAATTACCACATAAGTCCCTTGGAGGTTTCCAACAAATCATCCTACCATGAGAGTCTATCCTGAATAGCAAAAAAAAAACACACACATTTGGAACCTTGGAGTCGTCTTTGTGATCACATAGTTTGTCTGTTTAGCACAGTGAAGATTTTGATCAAGAGAGGATAGAGTGCCCCTGGTATTTTATTCTATGTTGTTTGTGTCATAAAACACACACCAACAGAAAGGAGAAGGGCCCTTCCATCACAAAGGAAGTGATAGTGATTTTTATTATTCTAATGATGTTCTGAATGCAGGAAAAAAAAAGATACAACAGAGTGTCATGTGAAGAAGTTGATGAATCTGAAGTTGAGACATCTCTATTGGAAGGCATAAAGGATGAGAGCAATAAGGTTGCAATAGAGGCTGAGACGATACACTTTGAAGGTCCCTTGGTTGATGAGTAGATAGTAGATGACGATATCATCTTGAAAGAGGAGATTAAAAGAATCAATAGCTTATTGGAAGCTAAACCGAAGGAGAAAGAGATTGCAACAAAGGAAAGTCTTTGTGAAGGCTTGAAAAATCTTCATAGTAGAGGAGCTACCAATTGATTAGTGGAAGGTTGGAAGAGGCATCGATGATATGGTAGCCCCCTCTCTGGTATTAACTCAACATAGTCCATCCCCTAATTGTAGTTAAGTTAGGGCCAAGAACTATTGAGGAAAAGTTGCAGCAGTGGATGAAACTGAGCTAAAATTTTGTTTTTTTTAATATTGTTATGAACATGAATATGAGCATAATGGGTAGCAGCAAAAGAGATTCTTTTGGAGGACATAAAATAAAAGTAAAGAAGATGATTTACTAATGAGGATTGCAGCAATAGAAGTAGAGCGGGATGCACTAATGGTAGGACAAGGAGATGATACAGTTGAAGCCATGAAAGAGGATAAAAAAAGTGAAAATCGAAGCAAGTGATGAGAAGGTAAAATCTTTTCTTACTAATGATTTTCATGTTGGTATGAATGAGTTAGTGAATTCAAATGAGATGATTCTAATAGCTTTTGGTGGTGGTGATTGCTATGCAGAGAAAGATTTGTATGGTGTTGCAAAGTTTTGCTCAGATGCATTTTGATGGAGGTGCCCGATCATGGTGGGTTGGATCCCACAAGATTGGAGGAGAATGAGAGCTACACTCGAAGGAAGTGGCCAGTTTATAGTGAAGCCAATTCCACATTGACAAGGCTGAGTGCAGAACAGAGTTGTCAGAGAAGGATGCTTGTTTCAGTTAGATGCTGGAACAGAAGAAAGAAGAATAGACCTGAGGTATCAATTTCAGTAATAGAGTTCGCTGAAGATTGTTTGTAATCTGAAAGGGTGGTATTACCACTCAACTCCATTTTGTGAATCCATATTTGCAAAAAAATTCTTACCTTGGGTGTCTAATACAGGAGTATCCATGGTGTACAAGCTATTCTCATCAACCAAAAATATGTTTTATTTTTAATTTTCATATTTGAGGTGGACAAATGATGTAGATTGAATATTTTTGTAATAGAGGCCAAATATTTCAATAAATATTTTGTTCAGCACCTTATGTTAAAACTGTGTAAATTTGGATGTATTTATTGGCATTTACAATGTCAAATATTCCAAATTGGCCTACTTGGGTGTTATATTTTGTGGGATCCCACTTGCTCTTCATGTGGAACCAAATAAGGCAAAATGACATATTCCAAGAGTTATAACAAATGAGAGCATTTATGTCAATTGGGCATCCATGAAAAAGTTTCCAGCTTTTCCTATTGGGAGTCAACTGGCAGTGTTATTGGCACAAATGGACAACTAACTTTGACAAATTGTAAGAGGAGTTGTAAGAGCATTAAATAGAAATCTTTAATGCTAATTCAAACATGGAGATGGAGGGAGATCAAGTTGGGCATGGCATTTCTGGGATGCTAATTTTAGCCAAATGAAATGTGTGGAGATGCATTTATATGTTGATTCTTTCATTTGCTGAGGAGTTTTCAGATTTGAAGGTGTAGAAGGAAGGAAAGAAAGTGGAAACTCAAATTTGAAGGTGGTTTTGCTGTTCTAGCTTTCTCTTACAGGTGGTTTTGTAATTGTGTTCATAATTGTGAGTGTCCTAATGAAGCCAAAAAGCTTAGAATTGCAAACAGACTCATAGTTTGCATTCATATTTGAAGTTTATGCAAGGTTGTTGTAGATAAGTTTTACATCAGATTTGTAATGATTTTCATCAGCCTCTATGGCTTTCATTTCAATGTACTTTCCATTATGCTTTTATGTCATATCGTTTCAAGTGGTTTGGTGAGAAAAAATTTCATTAGTCTTTGCAAAGTTCTAATGTTGTTTGGAGCATTTGTGAATTGCATTGTATGTCCAAGTGAGTTTTCTGATTTACATCAGTTTAGTATTGTGAGAGGTCATTTTTATTTGCATCGGTGGTATCAAAGCAGGAGTTCCTAAGTGTGCAGTCAGAGCACCGAACATGAGGCAGTTTGCACCAAGATTCGAGGGTGGTGTGTGTGTGAGTTGTATGTGCAACTTTCAAGAGGAGAGCTAAAGCTCGTGAGCGTGCAAACAGAGCACCAAACGTGACGCAGTTTGCACTACGACCTGCGGGTGGAGTGTGTGTGAGTTCGTTGCATAAGTATGTGCAACTTGCAAGAGAAGCTACTTAGAGGATTTGTTAGGAAGAGGTTCCTAAGTTTGTACACAAATTGCCGAATGTGTAATGTCCCCAAGTAGAACCTGGTTCAATTTGTTCTGAAAACTCCAAATTTGGCTTTGATTTGTAGTGGTCCCTATGAAACTGTCTTAAGTTTGCCTTGCTCCTCTTATCTTTTGAACTTCTTAAATGGATATATATATGTGTGTGTGTGTGTAATTATTGGTTATACCACTTGATTTGTAAAAGAATAAGAAAATTAAGTAATAAGATTGCCTGAATATTTTTATGATGGCAAGGACTGAATTTTTATAGATTCTGAACTTCAATTCCCGAAGGAATTCTGATATATATATTTGAGATGTAAGAGATGAGAGACAAGTTTTCCAATTGATGATTCCTGCAACTATGGTACCTTATCTGATTCGTATTTAAATGTTTGCAACTGCTTTATGCCAACTAGGCAATGCTGTATTTAGCAGATCTATAATAGATAGGTAAGGTTATAAGTTTCCATCTGATGCCCTCCTTCATGATTGAAATGCCTTCTTATATACTAAGTTTAAGATTGAGGAGACATCTCTCATGTCTCTCTATACTCACCAGTTACTAATCGTACCTCTTCAATATTGATCGTTTAGGCTCATATGCAAATCATCCTTGTCTGAATCGGTTGTTATCCTTCTTAATTATTTGTTACTGATCATCGTGCCTCTTCAAGATATGATTTTTTGACTTGTTGATCACAGCTTTTAGATGATTATTAATTATCAGATTAAAGTAAGAATAATATGGAATGTCTATTACTAACCAATAACATCTAGCGTTGATTTCTGATTATATTTGTTGATTGATTATAGACAGGTGCTGAGGAAAGTATTTTGGTTAAGATTAATTTTCGGGCTTGCTGCTACAAAGACAGCATCATCATTAACTCCAGACATGGGTGATTAATGTTACGATTTGTATGAGGCTTCCTATCTCGTATCGTATAGTTGGAGAAGACGAGTCATAAGCTATCGCTGGCTATCATAATCTTTTGTTTCCGTACCACCAATACTCCATCGTTGTCGGGTTCTCAGTGGATACTAATCTTTAGCAATCTTCCCTAGGTTGGTAAATAGTAAACTTTTGGTCAATGCTAGTTTCATCACTAATTTAATATTTGCCCCAACAATTCGACTTAGTTGATAAGTCGCAGATTTGCTATTGGATTTTGCTGTAGACGTTGGATGCCTTGTTTTAGTCTTTTTCCCCTTTGGTGATCAATATGGAAGTCACTGTCAATAATCGGGGACATTACAGAATGTGAGGCAATTTGCAATAAAACCTGAAAGTGTTGATAAAAGGATTTGTGTTGAGGCTTTGTGAGGCCTTGAGTATGGAAAATAAAAAGAAAAAAAGGGACTTTTGTCATTGGATGGATTCTTAGGATTCCTAGACTTGAGAAAATCAAAGAGAGAACAAGAGAAGAATTTATAAAATTGAAACATGTAAAATAAATAGAAGAGTTCGAAAGGAAAAGACCCTTTCCATCATGAAAGAGGTGATGGTGATTTTTATTATTCTAATATTTTTTTGAATGCGGGAAAGAAAGAAGATACAACAGAGTGCCATGCATGTGATACTAAGGAAGAGGAAGAGAATGAATATGAAGTTGATGAATCTGAAGTTGAGACATGTCTATTGGAAGGCATGAAAGATGAGAGCAAATAGAGGTTGAGATGATGGACTTTGAAGGTCCCTTGTTTGATGACCAGATAAGTGAAGATGAGGATATCATCCTGAAAGAGGAGATTAGAAGAATCAATAGCTTCTTGGAAGCTGAACCTGAGAAGAAGAAAGAGATTGTAACAAAAGAAAGTCTTTGTGAAGGCTTGAAAATGTTGACAGCGGAGGAGAAAAGTGAAGGAAAAGTTGTGCCAGTTGTTGAAACCAACCTAACATTTTGTTGTTTTGAACATTGTTATGCAAATGGATATGAGCATAATGAGGTTGCAGCAAAAAAGATTCCTTTGGAGGACATAAAAGAAAGTGAAGAAGATGATTTACTAATGAGGATTGCAACAGTGGAAGTAGAGTGGGATGCAGTAATTGTAGGAGAAAGAGGTGCTATAGTTGAAAGCATGAAAGACGATAAAAAAGGTGGAAATTGCAGCAAGTGATGAGAAGGTAAAATCTTTTCTTACTAAATTTTTTTATGTTGGTATTAATCAGTTAGTGAATTCAAATGAGACGGTTCAGAATTCATATAGCTCTTGGTAGTGATGATTGGAATGCAGAGAAAGATTGTATGGTGTTGCAGAGTTTAGTGTAGATGCATTTTGGTGGATGTGGCCGGATTATGGTGGGTTGAATCCCACAAGATTGGAGGAGAATGAGAGTTGCACTTGGGTAAGATGGTCGATTTATGGTGAAGCTGATTCAACATTGAGAAGGTTGAGTCCAGAACAGAGTTGTCAGAGAAAGATGCTTGTTTCGGTTAGATTTCGGAAGAGAAGAAAAAAGAATAGACCTAAGGTATTAATCTAAGCAATGGAGTTTGCTAAATATTGTTTGCGATCTGAAAGGGTGGTATTACCACTCAACTCTATTTTGTGAATCCATATTCACAAGAATTTTCTTACCTTGGGTGTCTAATGCAGTAGCATCCATGGGGTATAGGCTATCCTCATCAACCAAAAATATGTTTTATTTTTTATTTCCATAGTTTAGGTGAATAAAAGATGTAGATTTAATATTTTTATAATAGAGGCCAAATATTTCAATAAATATTTTGGTCGGCACTTTATGGTAGAACTTTGTGTAAATTTGGATGCATTTACAATGTCAAATATTCAAATTGGCCAACTTGGGTCTTAAATTTTGTAAGACCCCACTTGCTCTTCATGTGGAACCAAATAAAGCAAAACGACATATGACAAAGTATTTGTCTGTTGTAAATGAAGAAGTTTTTGGCTTTTCTATCCCGTAGTCAACTGCTAGTGTTAGTGGCACATATGGACAACTAACTTTGGCAAATTGTAAGAGGAGTTGTGAGAGCATTAAATAGAAATGTTTAATGCTAATTCAAACATGGAGGTGGAGGGAGATCAAGTTGGGTGTGGCATTTCTGGGATGCTAATTTTAGCCAAATAAAATGTAATTTCATTTGTGGAGTTGCATGCATATGTTGATCCTTTCATTTGCCCGAGGAGTTTTCAGATTTGGAGTATAAGGAAAGGTGGAAACTCAGATTTGAAGGTAGTTTTTCTGTTGTAGCTTCCTCTTGCAAGTGGTTTTATTATTGTATTCAGAATTGCAAGTGTTTAAGTGAAGCCAATAGGCTCAAAGTTGAAGTCTCACAATTTGCATTCATATTTAAAGTTTATGTAAGGTTGCTGTTGTAGATCAGTTTTACATTCGATTTGTAATGATTTTCATCAGCTGCTATGGCTGTCATTTTAATGTAATTTCAGTTATGCTCTAATATCATATCATTTCAAGTGGTTTGGTGTGAAAAAATTCCATTAGTCTTTGCAAAGTTTTGATGTTGTTTCGAGCATTTCTGAATTGTGTTGTATGTCCAAGTGAGTTTGCTAATTTATATCAGTTTGGTACTATGAGAGGTCACTTCTATTTGCATCAGTAGAGAGGACAGAATATCATTGATTTGGGAAGCTATCCATTCTAGAATCTTCCACAATTAAGGAAGTGACAATAATGTGGATTTTAAGCATAATAACAAAGGGTCAAGCAGAATATTTGTACAATCATCATCTGTTAAATTCAGGGTAATATATTCTTCCAAGAGGTTAATCATTTTCTAGATGACATACTGAGGTTCCATCATTTGACTGCATAAGAAGAAAATATCATAGACTAACCAGATCCAATGATGATACCATGTAATATCCTATTTAAATTTTTAATATCCCAAAGTGAATATTTGTAATTTTGAATCAAGTTTAATTTTTAAGTTCTATAGAATGGTATATTTGCAGGAAACTATACTTTTTCCAACGGTGATCTCCATGTGAAATCATTCTAAGGAAAAATGTGGGTTTTTGCCCTCCAATCTCAGACTTGGAGGGTTTTTGTCCTCAAGTTAATCAAACCGAAGTTCCATGCTCCACAAGGAATAGCTTTCTTGATCTCTCTTAAATACCTTTTTCTTCCAATGAACATAACTCTTCGCTCCCCTTGATATTATTAAAAATAAACTTTAATTATAATATTAATTAATCACTTCTTGGCTGTAAATTGCATCTTTTCTTGTATTGAGGACCTAATAATTTTCTCTTTTCAGCCTTCACCATTTGTGAATGACAATGAGATGGATAGCGACTCCTACTATTGCTCCAATTTCTAAGGTTTCCACTTTGGACCTTTGCCAAGGTGCTCTAAATCTCAACTTGGACCTTGACATAGATCTGCAATTGTATACAGCAGAAACATTGCAAACTTTGAAGCAAGCTATGGATTGGTATACTGAGATAAGTACCGAGGCATAAAATATTTTCGCATTTCATTCCTAAATATTGATCTTGATTCTTGATCATGAAATTGGCATTGAATCAAATCTTGACCTACTCATCGCAGATCCATTGACTTTTCGCTGGCTAACATGTAGACTTTGACTTGGGGATTGACTATGGTTGCGGCTGCAAGAAAAAATTCTACTGCACTTCTAGGAAATACTTCTTTTTGGTTGCACTTTCCTTCCTCCTATCTCCTTCATTAGTGGTGATTTCACCACTTGCTATGGCTTCCACAACTACCTTTTTTTCTTTTGCTGAGGTCACTTTGTATTTGGGAGTGGCAGCACTTTTAATCTCCTGCATCTGTCTATAACCCCTGGTCCGCACTTTGGCCAACTTAAACCCTTTAGCAATGGCTTCATTTTGAAAGGGAACATTACATAGTCACTAGGTTCCACAAATATAAATTACATCATTATTTCCACGGTAGCACTGCAAGTTGGGGCATAACTCAGATATATGGTGGATCCATGCACCACTGTCGTAATAGCAATTTGAGTCTGGATTAATGTGCATAGCCCTTTAAAATCACTGTCACAACCAGGAAATTATTGATCCAGGTAGCAAGGATTGTAAGATCTATTATGATTAAGGTTTCAGGACTGCTAGGATGAACACAAGTCCATATTGTATTCTTCATAACAACCCTATGTTACTGTTCCAGAGACCAGCTTGTTACACTTCTTACACAAATAACTTACACTGATTTTTGCCTCTGCTTAACTATTAGAATGAAGTGATTGAGATCAGACTATTCCCCTGAAAACTCAATAAAATTAACTTGACATATAAGATTATAAGCGTATAATGTAAAGAGAGGGAATGTCATTCATTCTCAGATGCCAAAGAAAAAGTTGATGTAGGTTTTTAACCTTTTATTCAGTTTTTGTTAGTTTAATAGGTATTTTCCTACACCTAGTTAGCTTGCTTAGCTAGCCTTATTTAGGCTTAACAATAGTGAGTAGCAGTGATTGATGTCTTTCTCTTACATGGGATTTACACTTTCCCTGTTTGGATATTGAAGTGCATTCATATCCTAAGAGTTACGCTTCTTAGTGGATGTAATGCTCTACGCACAATTCTGAGATAAAAAGAAAAAATAGCAATTGCTGAAACATTAAAAAACTGAGACAAACATTCGCTCAGTCTGGAGCTACACACCAGGCTGAAAATTTTCGTCTGAGCAGCTAGGCTCTCAAAGTAGACAATAAATAAGTTTCCAAATTTTTCCGTGATCAAACAAAGTTGGTTACTAGCCTATATACTCACCCAAATGCCAGACCCAAGGAGGTCAGCCACAGAGAAAAATAAAAATAAAAAATAAAATTCAAATTAATTATTTATTGAGTTGGGCGCCAAACCAAGATAGGTCGGCCCAGATTATTTTGGGACATTACATTCCCTGCCCCCAGATGGTTGTTGGTCCTCAAGCAACCTCACATTTGGATGCTCAAAGATCTCCACTCCTTCCCATGTAGCATCTTCAACAGGCAAGTTCTTCCATTTCACCAAGTATTCCGGAATGACATTGTTCCTCAACCGCTTCTCTCTTACGTCCAATACTATTTGAGGTTCGAGAGTGAGTTTGCCTTCGTCATCGAAGGGTGGTAGCTCTATTGATGGGCCAATCTGTTGTCCCGAAGCCTTTTTTAGGCATGAGACGTGGAAAACATTGTGAATTCTGCTCCCTGGAGGCAGCTCGAGTTCATAGGCATCTTTACTAACCTTCCTTGTGATTCTGAATGGGCCACAGAACCTTGGCTTCAACTTCTCGGCTCCATTCCCCTCGAGGGATGACTGTCTAAATGGCTGCAGCCTTAAATACACCAGATCATTAATCTCAAAGGTCCTCTTGGTCCTACGCTGATCTGCATACAATTTTTGCTGATTTGGGCACGCTGCAGATTTTCCTTCAAGGAGTTCATGATCTCAACATTCTGCTGTACCATATCCCTGGCACCCGAAACCCGACTGTCTGCAAGAATCAGATTCATGAAGTAGATAGCTTCGTACCCATAGAGAGCTTTGAAAGGGGACATTCTGATGGACATGTGGTGTGTAGTATTGTAGCAAAATTGTCCTAGGTGTAGCCATTTTACCCAAACTGATTGCTGCCCTGTCACATAGATTCGTAAGTATCCTTCAATCCATTTGTTTACGATCTCCATTTGCCCATCCATTTGGGGGTAATAACTGGAACTAGGAGTTAACTCTATGTGGACCAAACAAGAAAGTTCTTGCCAAAAAATGTTGATGAACCTCCTATCTCTGTCACTCACAATGTTTTTTGGCAACCCGTGGAATCTAAAAACTTCCTTAAAGAACAAATCTGCAACTTGAAGGGTCTTAAATTCTAAAGTAATGGCATAGAAATGAGCATACTTATTGAGCCTGTCTACCACAACGTAAATACAGTCTTTACCTTGCACTTTAGGAAGCCCCACGATGAAATCCATTGAAATGCTCTCCCATTATTTACTTGGGATGGGCAAAGGTTGCAACAGTCCTGTTGATAACACCTGCTCTGTTTTATTTTGTTGGCACACAAAACATTCCCTTACATGTTGTAACACATCATTTTTCGGCCCCTTCCATGCAAAACATTCCCTTGCTTGTATGTCATGAAGAAACCCAGGTGGCCAGCAAGGGGAGTATCATGGCATGCTCTACTGATTCTATTTTTGATCTTGGAATGTGGCACAAGGTAGACCACTCCCTTGTAGAGAATGAGCTCTTCAATTACCCTGTCATGTCATCAACTGTTTTCTCTTCCAAAACATCGTTAGCAAATGAATCCTTAGCATTTTCAGTTGTAATGCTCACCTTCCAATCAGCAGATATATCAGTCATAGCACAGAGATTAGGTTTTCGTGATAGAGCATCAACAGCCACATTGTTCTTACCCTTAAAATACTCGATATCGAAGTCATAGGCTTGGAGCTTGGTCACCCACTTCTGCTGACTATCATTCAAATCTTGCTGATTGAGGAAGTATTTTAGGCTGTTATGATCCGTCTTCACCACAAATTTCCCACAGACCAAGTCCTGCCTGAACTTAGCAAGGGCATGCATGATAACTAACATCTCCTTATAGATGGAGAGAGCCTTCGCTGGATTGGTGAGCTTTCTACTCGCATACGCAATAGGGGTATGGGTGCTTATTCTACATCAGCACGGCTCCAATACCTTCCCCTGAGGCATCACACTCTAAGACAAATGGCAGCGAGAAGTCAAGCATAGATAAAACAGGACACAAGCTCGTCATCTCTTTGAGTTTATCAAAGGCTTTCTATGTTGCAGGGTTCCATGTGAAAGCTCCTTTCTTCGTCAAATTTGTCAATGATGCTGCAAGTTGGGAGAAGCCCTTTACGAATCTTCTGTAATAGCTACAAAGGCCCACAAACCCTCTCAACCATGTCAAATTCATGGGTCTAGCCCAATTCTGAATAGCTTTAATCTTTTATTGATCAACATTGAAACCCTGACATTGATCTTGAACCCTAAATACAAGATTTTTGATAATCCAAATTCACACTTTAACATTTTAGCGTAGAAGGATTGTCGCTCGAGAATGCCCAATGCTATATCCAGGTGTTTTAAGTGCTCTTCCCAAGTTCTGCTATAGACCAAGATATCATCGAAAAAAACTAGAACAAACTTCCTTAATTAAGCAATAAATACCTAATTCATGCATGATTGGAAAGTGATAGGGGCATTTGTCAGACCGAAGGGCATGACCAAAAATTCATAATGCCCATAGTGACACCTAAAAGTTGTTTTATGCACATCCTCTTCTCGAACCTTGATTTGATGATAACCGGAACGCAAATCTATCTTGGAGAAATATTTCGCCCCATGTAGTTCATCCAGCAACTCATCGATTATGGGAATGGGGCAGCGATTTTTGATTGTTCGTTTGTTCAACATCCGGTAATCAATGCACATCCTTAGCGTTCCATCCTTCTTTACCATTACCACAAGTGATGCAAACGGACTGGAGTTGGGTCTAATGTGTCCCATCCGGAGTAATTCCTTGATTGTTATCTCGATTTCATCTTTGTAAGCTTTGGGATGGCGATGCGGTGTGATCATTACTAGTTCGGCTCCCTTCACTAATTCAATGATGTGTTGAAAAACCCTATTCAGAGGCAAACCTGGTGGAATATCTTCAAAGACCTTGTTGTGTTTATCTAAGATGCTATGGATCTCAATGCCTAGAACTTCTCTTAGTTTGTTGGGTCCTGTATCAATGATGAAAAAATTCCGCTGCCCACTCAATTTGATTTTTTTGAAAAAATTGTTCCATTTTGTTCACTAAAACAGATATTGGTCCTTTGTTTGTGAGTCCTCAAAGAACTAATTTTTTCCATTGTGGTAAAAGGAGAACTCCATGGTCCGGTGGCTGGCCTCATATTTGTCGATTGCATACAACCATTGGACTCCCAAAACAGCTTCCATTTCCATATAAACTACGTAGAAGTCATCTTTCATATGATTTCATCCAATGTTAGTTCCATTTTCGGAACCTTCTTGGTACACGGCTGAACTAAGCCCCCTGTTGTTTTGACATCAAACCCTTTGATAGGCATAGTGTTCAATTTCAACCTTCTGACTGTTTCCTCACTAACATAGTTGTAGGTAGCACCGCTATCGATGAGGATGGTAAATATTTGTTCCTTCTGCCCTCCCCGAACACGGAAAGCAGTATAACGTGGTTCTCTGGTGAGGGCTGCGAGTGTCCCTTCTGTCAATTCTCCCTCAAAAAGGATTTGTTCCTCTTCCTGCTCCAATTCTGTGTCTAGCTCGGGATCCTCATTAGCAGCAACTTCGATGTAGTGGATGTGTCCTTTTCCCATGCATCGATGTCCCCATTGCCACAATTCCCTATATGTGAAACAGTTCTGCCTCCGTAACTCATTCCTAGACATGTCATGTGGTACTGGAGGAGGACCCTTTGGAGGTGGATTTGCCTTGATAAAAGGCCTTTGTGGCTGCCCTACAAGTGTACTCTTGGTAATGAGTTTCCCTTTCTTTGTGGAATCTTCAAGACTTAAGGCCTTCCGAATTGCTTCCTCCAGTGTTGCTGGTTCCAACGCTTTTACCAATCCGCGGAAAGACTCTAACAGGCCTTCTACAAAAGAGAACATAAGCCTTTTGTCTGAAACATCCGTCACCATTACTGCAAGCCTTCGGAATTGTGAAACATAATCATTTATGGTGCCTGTTTGTTTGAGTGGAGTCAATTCCTGGAAGTAAGCCTTGGGATCTTTTCTCTCAAATCTTTCTGTGAGTTTATGTGTGAAATCAGCATATGTCACTATTTGACCAAATCCTTGGGTCACAAGGCCATGGTGCCACCACTCATGGGCTAACCCCTCCAGGTGTAGAATAGCAAATTTGATGGCTTCTTCTTCGGTCATAGGACAGATAAAAATAGGTATCCATCTTTTGTATCCACACGTGTGCAATAACCTCTCTAGAGCCATCAAAGGTTGAAAGTGACAACTTGCTCACCCTATGTTGCAGATCTTTATTTGGGAAGTAACTTGCCTGACCTCCTTTTGATCCATTCCTTATGTTGTGAAATTGTATGAACCAAATCTGGTGCCTTAACTTGGGATCAATCTGCATATAGGCATCCATACTCGCATTTATGTCTCCTTTTGCTAGCCTTGGCTCTTCACCCCCATTGTTTGTTGTATGCTTGGGTAGAAAAGTGGGCTGTGTGGGGCGTGAAACTCTGTTGCTTTGGGTCTCAGATCCAGAATGACTACTCTCAGGACCATTGTTTGGTTTGCAGTTATTGTTTTTGTCCTGCGTGGATTGCATTATTAAATGCATTACCTGGTTTGTTTGCTCCTGTTGTTTGACCATCAGCTCCTGCATCTGAGTCATCTGCTTCAAGAAGTTCTTAAATTTTTCATCTCGGTCTGCCATCATTTTGCCTTCTATTCCAGAAGAATCGGCAGCTGCCTTCTTCCTTTCCCTCTCCATAGCTCTCTGCTCCCTTTGACTTAATTGCATAAGACACCCTCAGACTGGCAGGTCTGAAGCTCTGATACCACTGTAATGCTCTGGGCACAATTCTGAGATAAAAAGAAAAAATAGCAATTGCTGAAAACATTAAAAATCTGACACAAACATTCGCTCAGTCTAAAGCTACGCACCAGGCTGACAATTTTCATCTGAGAAGCTACGCTCTCAGAGCAGACAATAAATAAGTTTCCAAATTTTTCCATGATCAAACAAAGTTGGTTACTAGCCTATATACCCACCCAGATGCCAGACCCAAGGAGGTCGGCCACAGAGAGAAAAATAAAAATAAACAATAAAATTCAAAGTAATTATTTATTGAGCTGGGCGCTAAACCAAGATAGGTCGGCCCAGATTATTTTGGGAGATTACAGTGGATGACTGGTCCACCTTCCTCTTTTGCATTTCTTATACATACACCCAACTAACTTTGTTTTCTCTCATTCTCTTGCATTGTATTTCTCTTTCGATTGATCTCATTATATGTATTTTGTTATCTTGATTAATGGGAATAGCATTATTTAGCCTATCTTTTTGTCTTGAATATTGTTGTGCCAATCACTATAGCATTACATCTTGGTTGATTTCTTACTAATTGCAAAAACCAACAAGACAAAATTAGGAGGAAAAATAAAACCTCTGGATAGAGGGAATTTACATCTTTATGATACTCTGTGAAAACTTAACCAAGTGCAGAATCAAAACTACTCTTGGAGGTCCTCAGGCCTTGTAGATATCCATGACTTTTCAAGAAAGGCACCCCTTAATTTTAAGTAGAGTCTAAATTATTACTTTAATGATGTTCAAGTTATGTAAAATGGTTTTAATTAGTTTACTGTTGTCCTACAAAGTTATTGAGCGTGATCAAATATATTCAGCTAAATTCTATATTGAATTAAAAAGGGGTAAATAAATCGAATTCCAGTTTTTAGTGGAATTTTTCAGCTGTTGCAGATCTAGTTCATGTCAACTATTACTCTTGATTTTCGAACTGTGTAGACCTGTTCAAGCTTTCAGATTCCCGTCCTTACATAAGCAGTATTTTTCAAGTTTTAACAGCATGTTTTGAAGGAGAATTAGCAGACACAAGTTGGACCTTGGTTTACCATAAGTATCAATAGATCTATAATTGACCTCAGAATAAAGAATATTCCCGAAATTTCCTGAATTGGACCTCGGCTTTTCAGAATATTCTAGCAGTTTCCTACAATGGATCTCAGCTTTTCAGAATATTCTAGCAGTTTCCTACATTGACACTCAGCTTTTCAGAATATTCTAGAAATTCACTAAGCTTTAAAGACTTCCTCAAATTGCAATTATCATGTTTAAGAGTGTCTGAAACTTGTGATACTGTTTATAAGAATATCCCAACACTCCTGCATTTACAAAACTGTCAAGTGATCCACACAAAAGTAAATAGCCAACAGGTTTTTTGATATTTAAGGCTTTGATGCCCGAATAGCACACAAAAATGTCGGCTGTTTACGCTTTACTAAGCTTCCGCCTTTTCCCAATCTAGTCTGTACCTGCGTTTTGATCCTCTGGACTCTAGGAAAAATGGAAGAAAACTTGTATTGAGTTGAAAGGCAACAAAATATTAAAATATATGGGTTAAGTAAATTTGATACCTGAGGCATGCCATGCTTTGTGGTGGTACTCCATGGAACTGGTTTAAAAAGCTCACCAGTGAATTCAAAAGACGAACCCTCGAATCCCGATTGTTGGGCTACCTGTCAATCCAACGGCTATTGATCAAAAGAGAATGCTCATCCACAACCAGAAGCAGCAGTAGTTAGTAATTCACAAACCTGATTGCAGAAGAGCTCAGATGACAGCAGAACTCGCAATGCCTCCTCAGGCTGCACATGGAAATAAGCACAAAGTCAAATGGTTGACAGGTGAGGTATGAGATAGAGACAAAGAAAGAGATATAGTTTGCACTTGTGGTTCCAGTTTAAAAGATCCATCATAGCTTTCAACAAGCTTAATCGCCTGAGCTACATGTAAAGGATGCGAACGCCCACTCCACCAAATAGATTTTCTTATTTGGTTGTGCAGGTGAAGAAGAGGAGAGGGATTAGACAAGAGGGGAAGACGCTGCTGGGGTGTAACAGGGGAGTGAAGTTTCAAACTAAACTTTGTCAAGGTAGCGGCCATGGCTCCGGTTTTCAATTTTACGGATAAGGCACATATGGATTTTCAATTTTCCCCGTTACAGTTGTATGCTCAAACAGACATTTTGCTTTGGTCACTTGAGGACTGAATGAATGAAGGAAGGATTTTAATAACGTCTATGAGGCCAAAGCAGCTTAAGGGACCCCTACAGCCAACCTAATCTAAGTGTAGCTCTTTGACTAGTTCTTCTTTTCTTCGATGGACTTTGATGATCAAGTTTGCGGTCTTGTCCAGCTGTTTTTCTTCGAAGAGGTGGTTCATATTGTTGTTGTCTAATATCTCTGAGTATTCAAATTTGATGTTGTTGTATGTCGAGCATTTCATGACGAAGTGATGTTCTGTCTCAATGGCTCTCGTGTCACAGAATAGGCAGGTCCTATTTTCCCATTCTTCTTTTGGCGGGGGAGGGGAGCCTAAAGGTGCGCACCCTAACTTTCAAAGTCCATGCGGTCACTAAGTGGACTCCCAAACCTTAATTTTTTAATTTTTTTTCTTTTGTTAAGTTGGCAACTCCAAATTAAAATTTACGGCGTTGAGTCCGTCTGCCATGTCAACATGCCGATTAATGCCAATGTGTCAAAAATGATTCTGTCAGTACTGGACAAGGTGGCTTCGTGTCCACTAGCCACATAGCCACCTAATCCACTTGTATGCACTGCCTTATCTTATCGCTGACACCTTACACTCGAACGTCCCACCACGTTTAATACACGTCACCTCTCCTTCATTCCACCACCCTAGTTACGTTAAACGATGCACAAACTATTTACAATGTTTGCCTCCTTGCGGATTGCGTCATCTTTCATCCCTTTCTATCCCGCCTTTTCTGGAGAGTTCTATCTGTTTGGGACCGAAACGTAAGTGGAAGAACACCCTGCAACTTCGCCATGCAACCATTAGTTGTTATCTTCGTCGCCACTGTCTTTCAGTTTTCTGAAAGGTAAAATCTTCGCTTGCTTTCGCATTTGTCAGTTTCATCTGGTTTTCCGGTTGCATAGAGGTATATGAATGGGTTCCTTTCGCATTTGTCGGTTTCATTTGTAGTTAACGTCAAATCTTTCACATTTTTCATTCATTCCTTCACAGAAGCAAGTCATTCTTTCGCATTCGTAGCTTCCTTTGCAGGTGAGGTGACAGCATTTCTAGAGTGTGAGCATAGGGACTACAGAGGAGGCTTCAAACGCACGTTGTTCGATCAAGGAGAGGATTGTTTCCTCACTAATGTCACCCATTAACAAGAAATGATTGTTCAATTTGGGTTTATGTTTTTCTTTCTTCGCTTTTTCTAATTTCCATTTTGATTTCTCCATGGCTTCTGTAATGGGTCTTTGTGTTTATGAACACAATCTACAGTGTTTATAAACACTTTAACGTCAAAAAGGGAAACATACTCCTCTATTCCTCTGTCATAGTCATATACAGTTTGTCTATTTTGCAAGTTTCATGCATGAAATTTTGATAAAATGCTCATGTAAAGAGGGTTTTGGGTTACTTGTAATTTGGTGTTATGTAAACAATAAAAGTTGAAAATGAAATTTGTAGCGAGGGTTTTGGATGATTACTACTTTGATGTTGCTTCTGGTAATGGTTTCTTTATGTTTCTTCGAAACTAAAAGGCTTTTAAGATTTTGTTTCAACAAAACCATGTTCGGGTTCTTGCTTCTATTAATAAGTTTTTACGAGTTTATAAGCCCAAGTTCTTTTATTAGGTAAATAACAATTGAATATAATTGCTTACGATTAGTAAACCCCAGTTTGTGTATTATGTAAATAACAGTTTCTTAAAGCAATATTTTAGTTTTGGTTTTGTCAAAAAAATTTATTTTATTCTGAAAAAAAATATGTATTTTGTAAAGTGTCTCTTTTGTGGTTGACTTTGAATTATCAAAACCCTTGTGTGTCTGCAAATTGTGTATTGAGGATTTGATTACAATAACCCTTATCTGGGTTAATATTTTGTTAAGGGTGTGAAAATTGTGGGTCTGCAAATTGTGTGTTAAGGATTTATTACAATAACCCTAGTGTATTTTATTTATGTATTTCGATACACAAGTCCAATAGAAAAAGGTACCATTAAATTTTAACATATTTTAGTTTTGGGTCTATGAAAAAGATGTATTTTGTAAAGTGTAGGTTTTGCGGTTGAGTTTGTATTATTAAAACCCTTGTGGGTCCACAAATTGTGTGTTAAGGATTTGATTACAATAACCCTTATGTATTTTATTTTTGTGTTTGGATACACAAGTCCAATTGAAAAAGGTACCATTGAATTTAAACATATTTAATCTTTGATTAATAGTATAGGGTTGGCTTTTGTAGTATGAACCATGTGACTCTCAATAGTATGACATAGATTAATTATATTCCTTGTAGCTAAAAACAAATATATCTCTTCATTACATGTGTGTCATTGTGGTAGTGTATTTTTACTTCTCACATAGAACGTGTTTGGATGCATCTTAGTATAGAAACGTTTATAGGTCAAGAAAAACTAGTATTAAGATCATATTTATATTTCTCTACCCTAAATAATGTTGGCACTTGTCCTAGTTGTTGTGCAACAACCAAATGATTGGTAGTGGGTCTTAGGATGTTGGATGATGGTGCTTGATGTGTGGTGTAAAGATGTCTTAAACTACCACATCCTCTTGCTAGAGATGCTTCTTGTGTAAAAATTGATATGCATAAACCAATGTACTCAGTGCTTTTGTGTGTTCTTATGCACTCAAGTATGATTTTGCAAGCTTTGTATGCATTCTAGTGGTTTTAATTTGTGTATTTCAGTTTGTGAATAAGAGAGATATGAGACTCCATAGAGAGATATGATACTGCATGGAGAAGAGATATCATTCCTGAAGTTTGTTTATTATATCAGAAGAGATTTTGTTTTGCACTGATTATTTATATGAGTGTAGGATCAATTAAAAGTGTTTAGTTGTTTACAAGATTTAGTCCTCCTTTAATCAGGAAAGTCCTTATTGAAATTCTACCATGCCCACCACATTTTGAAATTGAATATTACACTTTGGCACATCCTTAAAATTATGATAACTGACTCTTGCACTATGAGTCAATGATGTGGCAAAACGATGAGTCAATGACCTAAATTTTGATTCGGGGTTGCCAACTAGGATGTCGACCAGGAAAAAATAAATTAAGGTTTGGGGGGTCCACGCAGTGTCCCACGGGGAGCCCAGATGTTAGAGTATGCACCTTCTAGTATTGATCATCTTTACATTTTCAGTCCTCTATGGACTCAATTTTGTACCTCCTTGTTCAAGAATGTGTTAGTCCTAAAAGATGATATTACTAAGAGGGGGTGAATAAGAAAACAACTGATTCACAACTTTTTAACCATATAACACCATTCACAAGATTAACTTAATAGCAGCAAATGAAAACTTCAAATACATAAGTACATCCACAAAGCAATGAAACACTTGACACAAAGATTTTTTATGTGGAAACCCAACTTGGGAAAAACCACGATGGGAATTAGTACCCACAAAATTTTGCACTCTTCTAAAGTACACCATGTGAGGAGTTTAACCTTGTTAGGAGTTTACAAAGACACTATTAGGTGTCACCTGATTAAGGGATTTACCTCTAGTCATATTAGGAGCTTTACCCTATTAGGAGTATCCTTGTTAGAGGACTTAAGACACGAGCTAATGTGTCACCCTGTTAAAGGATTTACAATAAAGACCTATTTGGATCCACCCAGTTAAGAGATTTTGACTACTACAATTATTAGGGAACAACATGTAGAATGATCTGTAAATAGAAATGCCTCTGCCTAATCAGATCCAATGTAATGCACACAATCTCTTCTCTTCATACTCAACTTTACCCTTGCTTGATTGCACGTTCACACACACATCGGCTATCCACGATCAACACACAATTCTTTTCAACTTTATCACATATATGTTGCTCATCAAACCCTAGAGCCTTCCACCACCTTAATCTTATCCTAAACGTATTATAATTTGACTTTCAAACTTCTCACTCAAGCATAATGCGCTAATACACACATCTCGATGCATAAAACAACTTTCCTATACCGCATCGATCCACACTTGGATTTACTTATGAATTCATGAAGAACAGTCAAACACATTTTGACTCAACAAACCCTTCTTCTAGAATCTTCATGACACGCTAGCATCGAACACTAAATTGTCAGATCATCACCTCTAATCATTAGGACACGTCACTACATCGTGACTAACACAACTATATTCACTGTTGCTTCCATTTTGATCACCGATTCAATATCTAGCATCAATAGCTCAAGAACATAAGTTCTTTATCCTGAAACCACTTATGTAACTGCAATACATATTCATCGGTCATCCAAATAAGTTGTGGTCACACCCATATCTTATACACACTGTCCTTAACCTTCTCTTGTAACAGTGCCACATATCTCATCATAGATTTGACAAACCAATCAAATCACTTATCACTTGTCACTAACTATTCTAGCAGTTGCATTGTCAACCTTTATCTTATCATAACTTTCTTATCGATATACATCAACAGTAGTGGTCATACATTTGACATTTAGAGACATTGCCAAGTCTCTCATAAGGACCGCTACAACTGAAACTAATCCCAACACTTTATTCATCAAACTTATACTCAGCAACATACTAGGACCACTAGGTCAATGCTTGACATCAATGACAACACAATAACAGATCATCATGCAATCAAATCATTATTGCATCAGTTTTGTCAACAATCTCCCCCTTTGGCATTGATGGCAACACAAATTCCTCCTTCATCTCCTCAACAAAAGCTAGACTCATCTCATCATTACCTCAAAATATTATGTAATCAACAAAAACTTCAACTAACAACAATTTACCTCGTTCAAGTTTAAGATATATATTACTATCATCACTTGTTCTATCAAAACCAATTTGAATAATATATGAGTGCAGTCTCTCATACCATGTTGTTGGTGCTTTTATTAATCCATATAGAGCTTTATGCAGCTTGCACACTATGTTCTTTCCTTCAGACGAGGCAAAACCTTCAGGTTGTTCAATGTACACTTCTTCCAGAACACCATTTAGAAATATTGACTTGACCTCCATTTGATACACTTTGAACTTTGTGTAAGAAGCATATGCAATTAGAATCCTCACACCTTCAAATCTAGCCACAGGTACAAATGTTTCACCATAGTCCAAACCTTCATCTTGTGCATAACCTTTACACACAAGTCTTGCCTTTTTTCTCACAACTTCATCTGACTCGTTCATCTTGTTCCTGAAAATCCACTTGGTTCCAATCACATTCTTATCCACCGGTCTGGAAACTAATGTCCATGTTTTGTTCTTCTCAATTTGATCCAACTCTTATTCCATAGCTTTCATCCAGTCATCATCCTTTAATGTTTTTTTTATAGTTTCAGGTTCAAGTTCTAAAATCAAACATGTACTCTCTCTCTTGCCTTTCTTCTAGTCAAAACACGTGCATTCTTATCACCAATAATTTGATCAGCAGAGTGATTTAATTTCACATACCTTGGCAACACTGGTTTATATCTAGGAGCCTCTTCTACCGCTTGTACTGGTTTCTCCTCATTGACTTGTCTATCCTGATTTTCAGCAGCTTGCTCCATCAATTGTACATATACAAACCCTTGATAGTCTTCAGGTTCCTTCTTGCGAGATTCATCATTCTACTTAGAGAATTCATCAACTCTCACATTTACACTTTCTACTATCTTTTTGGTTCTCTTTCTTAGACACTTGTAGGCCTTTCTTTTTGTAGAATATCCTAAGAATATCCCTTCATTGCTCTTAGGATCAAACTTGCCTATATTTTTATCTCTCTTAATGTAACATCTGCTACCAAATACTTTAAAATAACTCACATTCGGTGAGTGACCATGTCATAGCTCATAAGGAGTCTTGTTTGTTCCTTTCTTTACATGTACTTGGTTCAATGTATACATAGCAATGCTCGTAGCTTCCCTCTAAAATATTTGTGCCACACCCTTTTGAAGCATCAGTGTCCTTGCACAATCAATCATTGATCTATTTATTCTCTCTACAATACCATTCTTTTGAGGGGTTCTAGGAGCTGACATTTGCCTTTTGATTCCTTATTCCTCACAATATGTAACAAACTCATGTGAAGTGAACTCACCTCCTCTATCTGATCTCAAGCACTTTAGGTTCTTACCAGTCTCCTTTTCCACTAAAGCTTTGTATATTTTGAACATATGGAAAACTTATGACTTATCCTTTAGAAACATAGCCCACGTCATTCTAGAAAAATCATCAACAAATAGCATGAAGTATTTATCACCATAGTAACTTCGAGTTCTCATAGGACCACACAAATCGATATGCACTAGATCCAAAATACTTTCAGAAGAATATGACTTTCTGATAAAACTGGAGCTAGTTAATTTTCCCAGCTGACATTCCTTACGCATCACATTGTCTGGTCTAACTAGATATGGAAATCCTCTTACAAATTTCTTCTTACTTACTTTAATCAAGCTATCAAAATTTAACATGACAAAATATTTTGTGCCATAACCAACTATCCTCAACCTTAGCAATCAGACAACTTTTAATAGTAGTGTTCAGATGGAACAAGTTACCTATGGTTTGTTCAACGGTAGCAATCAGATCTCCTTATTTACCATGAATCGTGTACACACTTCCATTGAACTCCAACAAATAACCTTTGTTATTCAATTGTGCAACACTCAACAAATTATACTTCAGACCTTCAACCCAATAAACATCGTCACAATTTGTCTTATCATTTAGTGCAATATACCCTTTTCATTTTACTAAACAAGGGGCATCATTACCAAATCTTACCGATCCTCCATCACATTCCTCCATTTTGATGAACTTTCTTCTATCGTAAATCATATCATGAGTGCAACCACTATCAATTACCAAATCTCCACGGTGATTCATGCTCAAAACTAATGCTTTCTTACCATATTCATAGGTTTCTTCCTTAACGACAACAAGTACAATTTCTTCTTCATCATTGCCACCAAATTCTTTGTTTGTAACACCTTCTTCAACTGGATAACATGCCTTCTTGCTCTTCTCCTTGAATCTCCTTAGCTTTTCTTTCTTGTCATTGTCAAGACACCTAGAAGCAATGTGTCCAATCTTGTTGCATGAAAAACATTTAAGAGGAAGCTTGCCCTTATACTTACCTTTTCCTCTAGGCCACCTCTTAGCAAGTAAAGCTTCCAACTCTTCATATTACTTTCTTCAGGAAAAATGGATTCATAATCATTAGAGTAAAATGTCATAGTAGAAGAATTATTAGTAACCTCCTCTCCTTTCCTTGTCGGTGCAAGATTCATAGATGATGTAAATGCAGCTTCAACCTTAGGCATACTATTAACAAAATTACTTAGCTCAAATGTTGTCAATTTTCCTATCAAAGCATCCAGAGTAACAAATCCACTTCCTAAAGATCCAACTTCCTAAATATCAGAAACTCTAATGGAATATTTAGGTAATAAGGTTCTTAGTGTTTTGCTCACCACATCTTCTTCTTCGAGATTTCCAACAACACCTCTAATAGAAAAACCACATCCTTGATCCTTTGACTGTACTGTTCAATATTCTAAATTTCCTGCATCCTCACATCCTCAAACTTTCCTTCTAGGCTATCCACCTTATCCTTCTACACATGTGAATATACACCATAAACTGTCTTCAGTTTCTCCCACCTGTCATGAGCAGTGTCTAGATCTTGAACATTGATAAACTTTGCATCAGACAGAGTACTAGCAATGGCTTCCATAGTTGCAGTATGCTCTTGTTGTACCTTCAAATCATCTATAGTAAGGGTACCTGTAGGGGTATTATACTTTGTAATAACATGATCCCAATATTGACTTCCCATACCTTTCAAATAGAGCTTCATTTTGCCACACCATACTGGATAGTTCTCCCTTGTGAACTTGGAACCTTCTTTTCTCATCATTTTTGGATCTTTGCCTCAAGTTGTTAAGCTTCACCACAATAGAGGACCGCAACTCTGATACCAATTGTTAGTCCTAAGAGTTCAAATTACTGAGAGGGGGGTGAATTAGTAAACAACCGATTGACAACTTTTAACCTTATAACAACATTCACAAGATTAACTTAATAGCAACAAATGAAAATGTCAAACACATAAGTACATCCACAAAGCAATGAAACAATTGACATGAAGATTTTTTAACGTGAAAACCCAACTTGGGAAAAACCACGGTGGGAATTAGTACCCACAAAATTTTGCACTCTTCTAAAGTACGCCCTACAAGGAGCTTAACTATATTAGGATTTTACAAAGACATTGTTAGGTGCTACCCAGTTAAGGGATTTAACTCTATCCCTGTCAAGAGCTTTACCCTATTAGGAGTAGCCTTGTTAGAGGACTTAAGACACAAGTTAATGTGCCACCCTATTAAAGGATCTACAATAAAGACGTGCTAGGATCCACTTGGTTAATGGATTTTGACTGTTGAAACTGCTAGGGAACAATAGGTAGAATGATATGTAAATAGAAACACCTCTGCCAGATTATATCCATTGTAATGCACACAATCTATTATCTTCATGCTCAACTTTACCCTCGCTTGATCACACCTTCACACACACATTGTATATCCATGTTCAACACACAAATTTTTTCATCATTATCACATATATACTGCTCATCAAATCCTAGAGGCTTCCACCACCTTAATCTTGCCCTAAACATATTATAATTTGACTTCCAAACTTCCCACTCAAGCACAACACGCCAATACACACATCTTGATGCACAAAACAATTTTCCTATACTATGTTGATCCACACTTGGATTTACTTAAATGAATTCATGAAGAACTGTCAAACACGTTGTGACTCAACATACCCTTCTTCTAGAATCTCCATGACACGATAGCATCGAACACTAAACTGCCAGATCATCACCTCTAATCTTTAGGAAATGTCACCACATCGTGACTAACACAACTATTTTACCATTGCTTCTATTCTGATCATCAATTCAAGATCTACCATTGGTAGCTCAAGAACATAAGTTATTTATCCTAAAACCACTTCGGTAACTGCAATACCTGTTCACCAATCATCCAAATAAGTTGTGGTTGCACCCATAGCTTATACACATTGTCCTTAACCATCTCTTGTAGCCATGCCACATACCTCTGTTAGATAACTGGGAGGAGGGACTGAATCAGTTAGTTCTAGTTATCCTACAGTCCCAAATACTCCCATATGTATATAACAATAATTTCAAACATATAAATCAACTCAGTGAAATATGAACTATGATCTCAAACTTAATTACAAAATCATCTACCGAGTACCAGTAAATCAATATTGTGATTACTGATCAATGCATATAAAGTAATGTGTAAATAAAAATAACAATCCAACACATCCATACACATTAACACATAAATTTTTAACGTGGAAACCCTGCTAAGGGGAAAACCACCTGGGACTAGTAACCCAAAATAATTCACTCTTCTAAAGTGAGCTCGGTAAAGAGCCAACCCTGTTAAAGGTTATAATGCACACAGTTAGGTGTGACTTGGTTAGAGGATTTATCACTAACAGTTCTCCCTTGACCAATCATTCACTATGGGGTCAACAAGAAAACAATCAACATTCATTGAATGTCATAATAAAGACTGTTAATTCCTACTTGGTTAAGAGATTTTCTGTAACAATGGTTAAACTGATACAGTAATGATCTGACTCAAATACAACCCTATTTGCAGATTTTTAGTTCTATGCTAAGTACATAATACCTATGATCAATAATCACTTCAGTCCCTCTGATTCTTCATACTCTGTTCTGCTCGGTAAATACTCTTTCTCTATCGCTCAATGTTGTCTACAGAATTGCTCGGTTCTATCTTCAACCAGTTTGATCAGTCGTGCATGAAGTTAATCTCTTCAGCATGTATGCGCACATATGTATATGATTCATAATTAATCTCTTGTCTCTTATATGGAGATCATAAATCATTTAATTTCCATCCTTAGATTTTGCCGCTTGATCTCTATCATTGATTTTTCCGCTTCATCCTTCCTCGATAGTTGTGTCAAAAACACGTTTCAACCTCCTTCATCCGATCATCTTGAATTTCATATTTGTTTGATCAACATTACAAACATTATCAATTACCTCAAAATCATAAACAATTTTCCAGCTCAACATCTTAGTCGGCCTTCAGTTTGTTTTACTCGGTCAATATCGTGATGCATCGGTGATACCTAGCTCGGTTAACATTGTGCTCGGTATACACTATGTTTACTCGGTGTCCACTATTCCAACTTGATGTATACAAAACTCTTCAATTATCGACTGTGTAAACTTTTTTTATTCTAGATCTTCAATCCATAATAGATGTTTTTTACCATGATTGATACTCAAATAAGTTGACATCAATGACAATACATTAACTTATTAACGTCTATCATCACATTAGTAACTCGGTTGATCATCAACTCCATGGCTTTAAACATACAATTAGTTGTATTTCATCAATCTCTCCCTTTGGCATTGATGGCAACACAATATAAAATATGCAATATGAAAATGTCATAGAATACCAAACTTATGTTCTACGACTATATGAAAAATGGTGTATCTCTCCCTAGCTTGTACATAGAATATGTTTAGTCACTACACATCATTAAAAATCACCATGCAAACTCTCCCTGCAGATTTGACTCATTTCAATCTTCTCTCCCTGAAATAGATAGATATATTTTTTCTCTCCCTTTCTCTTTTCTCCTTTTCTCCCTTGCAGTGGATAGATATTCCATTGAATTATCTCTCCCTTTGACAACAATTCCAAAAAGAAAATATACAGTTCTTCAGTAGCCAAAAATATCTCTGGGTTTTTGGTTCAGATCATGTACCTTACAATGTACTGATATGCAATGGTGGTCCAATTCTCATTTTGCATCAACATGATTGATATTATGATAAAATGTAGGTTGATTCAACCTCCTAGTCAGCTTAGTGACCGATAGACAAGGGATGAACCCCTAGTCTACTCCTCAAGTACTCAAATTTATCCTTTGGTAAGGGTTTAGTGAATATGTCAGCTAGTTGTTCTTTTGATTGTACATATTCCTGTGTCACTTGTTTTTCTTGTACCTGTTCCCTCATGTAGTGATACTTTATAGATATATGCTTTGTTTTTGCATGCATCGCTGGGTTCTTAGAAATGTTAGTAACACTGGTATTATCACAATAAATCATCACTAGGTCAGTAATCTCTTCATTCATACCTTTCAAAAGTTGTTTTATCCATGCAATGTTCGAACAGTTTGCAGCAGCAACAACATATTCTACTTCTATAGTTGACTAAGATATGCATCCTTGCTTCTTACTGATCCAAGTAACAAATATTTCTCCCACAAAGAATGCTCCACCAGTAGTTCTCTTTCTATCATCAATGTTCATAGCCCAATTAGCATATGTGTAAACTTTCAGTTCAAACTTGTCATTTTTCTTGTACCACAATCTATAATCTTCAGTGTTCTTCAAATATCTAAAATTTCTCTTTATAACAGTCATATGTGATTCCTTAGGATTAGTAGAGAATCTTGCTACAATTCCAACTGCATGTGCAATGCCTGGTCTTGTGTGTACAATATACATCAATTTTCCAATCATTGATCTATATAATGTCTGATTTACCTCGGTTGTCTTATCATCTTTTGTCAATTTGCATCTTGTGACCATAGGTGTATCGACTGGTTTTGAACCTTCCATTCTAAATGTCTCTAGTACTTCCTTGTTGTACTTTGATTGAGTAATGTATATGCCTTCATACTATTGTAAGATTTGCAAGCCAAGAAAAAAATTGATCTCTCCAAACATTGACATTTCAAATTTTCTTCTCATTTCATCAACGAATGATTTTCATAAGTTATCATTTCCTCCAAATATAATATCATCAACAAATATTTTAGCAATTAGAATCTTATCACCAGTTCCTTTTTTCAAGTATAAAATGTTGTTATCACTTGTTCTAAAAAATCCAATACTAATAAGATAGGAGTGTAGTCTTTCATACCATGCTCTCGGTGCTTGTTTTGGTCCATACAAAGCTTTGTGCAACTTACATACCATGCTTGTCTGATTAGGATCAACAAAACCTTCAAGTTGTTCAATGTATACCTCTTCTTCTAGTATCCCATTCAAAAATGCAAATTTAACTGTTATACACTAAATTTTGCACCCTATTCAAGCTCTCTGGTCTTGATAATCTAGTATAACATGGGAATCACTTCGAGGTTGTTGGACCTATGCTAACTTGAAGTGAAGCCTCCAGATTCTAGGTCGGTTCCTCTTGGATAATCACCTAATCTACTCTTTGACAAAAAAAAGTAAACTTGAAGGAAAAAGGATAGAAGGAATGCTTGAAGGGAAATGACTGAAAGCAAATTATCCTACTAGGTGATACACCGAAGGTAACTTAAATCATAACACAATGAATGAGATCATCACGAAACCTTGAATCTAGTAGAACACAACTTTCTAGATAGGCTTGCATAAGTATTTCATAGAGAGGTCTGAGATAAACAGAGGCTATTCAAGGAAAGAAGTAATTTCATAAAAAATAGTGTATTCACTATGAGTAGACATGGACTATGACCTGCAAACAAACATCCACTTATGCAACTAGGCACAGGAATGAGACAAGATGACAGGGGACTAAAGAATATCCACAAACTCATCTAAATTAGATCAAACACAATAGTACACCAAATTGCAAAAAGAAAGAGGGTTCAGGAACTCCAAGATTTCTCTGAGAACATTCAATATATTCCAATTTAGTAAGAGAAATTCATACAAGAAGGCCCAGGGACAGAGAAAAAGTCACAAAAAGCCTTTGCAATATCTGAAAACCAATGAGAATACAAACATATGAAAACTTAGGGGCATAAAATGCCACAAAATCTTGCATAAGCTGAAAAACCTAAGCTAAAAAGCTTAGAAACTAACTTATATACACTACTCCCCTAGCACGCAGGCTCAGGAGTCAATCTGATCTAGGAATTAGAGTTACAATATATTTGAAATAGAATAATCAGAAACCCTAAGTCTATCAATTCTGCTCATAAATGCAGCTGAGAAATATCCTTCTCAATCATATATATCTTTGAAAATCATTCCTATCACTATAAATGTGAGCCTTAGGAGTCGGCTCGACCCATCTCTCTGTCTACAACTTGAAATATTGTGCCACCACCATGGAGCTCTGAGAATCAGATCTTCGTTGAATATTTGAATTTAAATAAGCAACAGTCACATGTGGTGCGAGATGATCTTACCAACGGCCCAAAGAACTTTGACCTTTTCTTTTAAAACACAATCATCGATCTCTACTTTTCTCTTTGTCTCTGTTGACTTCCTTTTAACCCAGGTTCACTTCCTTTAACTCAGGTCGCCTGAAATACTTCATGTCGCTAAGTCGAGATGACATTCCCTTAACTCTAATTCCCTTTGGAGACTACGCGACCACTGCGAGATCAAGACTAGATCAGAAAATTAGCATTAAGTCTCACAACCTTAAGAGAATATTCCATTTCATTTGGAGACTTGGTGACTGCTATGATCGTAACCTGACTCACCTTTTACCTTGGGTTCTTTACCGAGACTTGGCAACTGAAGAGTCTCATGATTGTTAAACATTTTTCTTAACCATGATTTCATTACGAGACTCAGCGACCAGCGTAAGATTAGATAAAGATCAACGACTGTCGTGAAGTCATGTTCACTTTGCTAACCTTTTGACTTTCTTTAGAGACTCAGCGACTGAAGTAAAACTTGAAGTCACTGAAGGATATGGAATATTATTTTGCAATCATGAGACTTAGAGATTGGGCACATAAAACCTGGGCCCGCTACTACCATGTGTTGACCTGTCATTTGCCCATGATCACCAAACTGTAAATCTTTGACCTTTTGACCAAATCCACTTTATAACCATGAGCCTATTTAGAGACTCGGCGACTGAGGAGTCTTGTAATCTCCTATAATTTTTCTTAACTGCAGTTTCATTATGAGACTACGTGAATGAAAGGATCTAGACCTGACCCAGCTTGAACTCAGGTTGCATTTGCAGGGTTAGAAAAATATTGAGTCACGAGATCTCTGATCATTTTGTGAACCTTGGGTTACTTCAGGAGACTTGGCGACTATCATGAGATTAGATCAAGATCAATAGCCATCGCTAAGTCTTGAGACCAAAACAACATATTCCTTTTCTTATAGAGACTATGCAACAAAGGCAGTCTCATGATCGCTGAATGATTTGGAATATTCTCTTTTCATTACGTGACTTAGAGACTAAAGGTCATTTGAAATGTGCACATGACTTAAAATAACTTAAGTCGCATGGAAAAGGTAATGAGGAAATATAATAGTCATCAGATAACTAGGTTTTTCTCATGAAATGCATAGGGTTTTCAATACTTAGGCCATTTTCATGAATAAGGGTAGCCAGAGGCCTAGAAAAATGCAGAGAACAGGATCAGGACCAGGAAAACATGCAAAACCTACAAGCTGGGCTCTACCCTTATGGGAGCCACATTTCTCTCCACTTGTAGCTAGGATTCACATATAAATGGGAAATTTTGGGTAACATTCTTGGTGATTTCTGCTGGATGTCATCCTACTAGACATTGAGAACTGGTGGCCTTTGACATTTATTGGGCATGGAGTCATCTTCTGAGCAAAATAGAACTTTCTATAAAATATTGAAACCAGGAGAAGGAACCACTAGTTGTGCATGAGCACTTACAGGAAAGCAGAAAACTAAACCTAGAAAGCAAGAAAAATAGGGAAAACTGGTTACAGAGTAGGGCAAACCTCAAAACAGGGCTTGAGATGGAAACCATTGACTGATATCGGCAAGGCATCTCCTCTGAGAGTTGATAATTGAAATGCATTATGTTCCTTGCACTCTATGATTACAAATGGTCCACCCCAAAAGGAATCAAACTTTGAATGTCTTCCAAGCTTGGACTTGTATTCATCCCACTTGAGGACAACATCTCCAACATTGAAGTTTCTGGCTCTGGCTCTCTTATCAAAATTCCTCTTAGTTTGCATCTGCTGGAATTCCATGGTTTGCATAGACTTAATTCTGATCTCTTCTAGCTCCATGAGTTGAACATACCTTTCCTGTAAGGGATATCCCTCTTCAAAGAGGGCAAATTGTGTGGCAAGATCCAATGCTACTAATTCTGTTGAAATAGATAGTCTAGCCTCTTTGCCATACACCATCATATATGGAGAATTCCCAATGACTTTCTTTGGGGTTATCTTATCTAGCCATAAGGCAGACTTGAGCTTGGAATGCCAGTCTCTTTGATTTTCTTGCAAGGTCTTCTTGGATATTCTGATCAGATTCTTATTTGTAGACTCTACTAGACCATTACCCTGGGGGTAATAGTTGGAACTAGTATTCAAATAAATACCATTTCTGAGTGCCCATTCAGTCACTTTGAGGCCTGTGAATGCAAGTGCATTATTTGAAATGATTGAATCTAGAGTGCCAAATCTGTGTATGATATCATCATAGAAACTCAGAACAACACTCTCATTGGCCTCCTTTAAAGCAATAGCCTCTGTCCATCTAGTGAAATAACCTGTTGCAGTTATAATCCATTTATGTCCTGCACTAGATGGAGGATTTATTAGGCCTATAAAATCAATGCCCCATTTCATGAAGGGTTTCTCTATTCTGATTGGTTGGAGGGGCAGAGCTGCAAGTTTTTCTTTTCTTGAAAACATGGCACACTTGATACATTTTCTCACATGATCATGACTATCCCTGAAGATAAATGGCCAATAGTATCTAGCCCTCATGATCTTGAAAGTAGTGGTTCTGGGAGAAAAATGACCTCCAGAAGGTCCATCATGAAATTCATACAGGATACTTGCCACTTGATTTGAATCTATGCATCTCAAGAGAACACCATTATGATCCTTTCTAAAAAGAATCCCATCAATCAGCACAAAGGGCACATATTTCAATCTATAATATCTTCTCTTGGCTGAATCTAAATTTGCAAGACATTCACCTATCCTTAAAAAAATGAACCATGTTAGACAACCAACCTATTGCCTTGGCATTTTCTTCTATGGAATGCACAACCAGAGTTGCATTCTCTTGTTCTAAATTTTTTGAGTCTTTAGCCCTTGTCAAATGCTGACAAAGATCTCTTCCTCTAACCAGCTTAGTGATTTGGATATCAATGTCATACTCCATGACTTTGGTAATCCAACCAGCTCTTTTTTCATTCAGGTCCTTAGAAAGCAAGAACTCTTTGACACTAAGATGAGTAACTTTCAATTGTACCTTACTGTGAGTCAATATATATCTGAACTTTTTAAGACTTTTTACCACAACAAGTACATGTTTCTCTAAAAAGGAGTATCTTTGTTCATACTCTTCTAGGCCTTTGCTAAAGAAAGAAACAAGCTGATCCAATCCTTCAGAGTTCTCTTGAGTTAGTATTACAGATATGGCATCAGGGCCTCCATAAGAATAAAGGATAAAATCCTTACTAAAGTCAGGGTTCAACAGGGAAGGAGCCTCTGTTAGAGCTTGTTTGATAGCTTGAAAATTATCCTTTCCCTCTTTGCTCCAGCTAAAAGCTGAGTTCTTCTTCTACATAGTTGTCAAAGGCTTTAGTAAATCTGCAATGTTAGGCAAGAAATGCCTGACAAAGTTAATCCTTCCTATGAAATATTGAAGACCTTTCTTTTGATGTGGGAGTGGGAGCTCTAAGATAGCTACAATCCTCTCAGGGTCAACTGTAATTCCTTATTTGGATACAATATATCCCAACAGTTTTCCTTCATGGACTGCAAACACACATTTCTTGGGATTAAGAGATATCCCAAACTCTCTACACCTTTCAAATATTTTCCTCAAGTGTTTGATATGGTATGCTGCATGTTTAGAATAAACAGTTATGTCATCTAAGTAGACCAATATAAACTTGAACATGAAGCTCTTAAAGGCCATATCCATTGCCTTTTGAAAAGTAGCACCTGCATTTGACAAACCAAAAGGCATCTTTTGATAAGCCATGGTTCCCCATTTGGTTGCAAATGCAGTCTTATATTGATCTTCTTCATGAACCAGGATTTGATTGTACCCAGAATAGCCATCCAATAGTGAGAAGCGCTTTGATCCAGAAACACATTGTAAAATTTGTTCCATAAATGACAATGGATGGCGATCTTTCAGGGATGCTCTGTTTAGATCCATAAAATCAACACACAACCTCGGCTCCCCATTCTTCTTCCTAACATGAACAAGGTTGGAGACCCAACTAGTATGTTTGATGGGGTAAATTATACCACTTTCTATTATTTTGAGCACCTCTTTATGCATAAGTGGCTCAAGCTTGGGGTTGACAGGTCTTTGCTTCTGTCTTACTGGTTTGACATTTGGTTCTAATTCACTTATATGATGAGCAAGTGTTGGGTTGAAACCTTTGAGATCTTCATATTGCCAAGCAAATACATCACTGAATTCTTGAAATAATTGGACATAAGCTTGATTCTCTGAATCAGTATTAATCTTTCCAAATTTCAAGTTTTTACCTGGCTCTAGTTCTAGGTCAATGCAATGTTCTTGCTAAACTACCAGGCCAAACTTACTCTTTTGTGCTTGGCCATCTCTATTGAAGACAGATTCCAGGGTGACAAGTCCTTTTGGAATTTTATTTGATTTAAGTTGTACCACTTGGTCACCATAGTTCTACATCAATCTGTCTTGGTTATGCTCTGAAAAGACATCTTCTTCAAACAAGAACTGCATAATTTGCTCATCATTGTCAAAAACTTTCCAATTAACATCGTTATTAGAAATAGAAGGCCTGACAACTATTTTAATATGATGTTGATCCTTTTCCTTTGAATTACTATTAGGAATGTCATACTAGGATCCAACTGCAGCTAATCTATCTGCATTCTGATTTAATTTTCTAGGGATTGCAATAATATTGAAAACATAGAAATCTTCAATAGCATCCCAAAATCTATGCTTGTATACTCTCATTGTGTCACTTTTGGTTGCACTTATCCCTCTCACTTGGATAACAACTAACTCACTGTCACCATAAACCTTTAGGGCTTTGATCCCTCTTTTTCTAGCTCACTCCAATCCATTGACTAAGCTCTCATATTCAGTAGTGTTGCTAGTGCAAGAGAAAGTGAATCTAAAAGTTGTATAATATTTTTCCCCCCTTGGGGAGATTAGCATAGCACCACCACTAGAGCCATGTCTTCTTCTAGCACCATCAAAGAATAGCTCCCAAACTTGGTTGCCCTGATCTTCTGACCCAGTATCTATTTTGAGAAGATTTGTCTCTATGGTTTCATGTTCTTGTAACAAATAGTTTCCCAAACCAGCATCACAAATAACATTGGCTAGGGCTTCTGAGGTTCTTTCTGATTCTAAATCATCTAGATAGATATCAGGGATATCTTCTATCTTAGTTTTTTCTTCTTTGATGACTGGGAAATATTTACTATCAAGTGCAAGGTAGCTTGTATTGAGTACATTGGACACATATGGTTCTATAAGATGTGTTGCCAATAATTCAGACTTGATAGTAACCTTGGTTCCATATCTTATATGGAAAATCATGTGAGACCAGTCAAAAGAAAGATAGCCTCCTATCTTGGCTGTAAACTCCCTTGATAAACATATGGCAAATAAGGCAGGGAGGTCTATGATGTATATGTCAAGTAGGATAGAAAAATCGGGGCTTGCATGGAGAATCAAGCTTGTGTCCTTGGCCAAACCTATGGTTTTTACTGAAGAACCATCAAGTTGGGTCACCCTCTTTTGGAAAGGTTCATATTTAAGTCCCAATTGGTCAGCTACTTTCTTGGGCATGACAGAGCTAGTAGCCCCACTATTTACCATACAATTATGTAATAAATATTTTCCAATTATTAAAGATACATAGAAGGGAGGTGGTTTTAGATTTCTACCTTGTATGACACCTGCCTTGGGGTTGCTACTTGAAGTCTCCTTCTTTTGATCAGCGTTGACCAACACTGGCTTAGTAGCTTCCTTTGTAGACTGTTGAGGAATTACCTCTTCAGCCATTGCTTTCTTCAATATTTCAAGTTGTCCTGGAATAGCCAAGGAGTCCCACATAGACATAGTGACATTTGCCTTCTTCATATTGTCTACAATGTTAAAAGGAACTGTTGTGTGTACTCTTTGGTGTGTCTTCACTATGATAGGCTCAACCTCCTTGGGAAATTGGCCTTCCTTGGCTGGATTTATGGGAGCCTTCTTTAGTATGGTAGGAATAGACGGATGTGATGTATCGGTAGATGTAGTAGCTTTAGCTTCATCTCTTGTTCACTCTATGTCTTGAGCTCTTCTCTTAGACCAAGTGTTGGCTGCTATGGCGGATTCACCATTTAATCCATTGAAGTCTTGCTGCTCCCAATTAAAGAGAGCGATGTCATTGTGTGGTGCTTCTTGCTGAGGAGATGGCTCACTAGAAGAAGCCTCTGATTGAGTATGTGAGGCATTTTTAACCATCAGTGCTTGGTTCATCCACCCATTTGAGCATGTAGCCTGATTGTGTGGATGATTGCAAGGAAAACAACATTCATTTTCCAAGACTAGATTATTCTGACTTGGAACTATGTCTCTTGTTGGATTCGTAGAACTAAGAGGCATGGGGTTGTATGGTTGAAATGGCCTCTGATTAAAATTTTTCCTTTGACCTTGGTAATTTCCTTGGTATGGTGGCCTCTTCTACTGATAAGTTGGTCCCTAATTTTGGTATTGTTGATTGGGACTTTGAGTCTGTGGCTGAAAGGGTGGTCTATTCCCTTGATTCTGCTTCTTTAGACTGGTCAACTCTTTGGTTATAGTCTGCAACAGATTTGTCATTTCTTGCTGACTACTTTACATTTTTTGTTGATTACTTCTTAATTCAAGTAGCTCTTTAGAAGGAACTGCTTTGGATTCCTCATAGCTAGTGTTGTCTTGAGGTGCTACTATAGTGGGTATGGTAGTATATGCAGGGATACTCAAAGGCATGTTGGGCTTAATATTAGGAAAAATAGGCATGGGCGGCCTTGGGGCTATCATGCATGCTTGGATCAAACAATTTTCAGCCCTGACAACAATGTCAAAGGCTTGAGGCAATGAAGTACCTCCCATGGATTGAATCACGATAGAGATATTTCTATTCAGACTTCTCAAGATATATAGGAAGGCATGGTTAGTTGAAGGTCTTACTGAGATAGGAATTCTATTACATGTCTTAAGGAATCTATTATTGAAGTCTGTCATTTGTTCTTGAGGAGCTCTCTTAATGGTTGTTAACTTCTCAACCAGAGATAAATAATCTGATTTATCCTCAAAATATCTTCTTAATGATTCACCTAATCTATCCCATGAATCAATTGAACCAATAGCTAAAGTTATAAACCATTCTAAGGCCTTACCTTTGAAAGAGGCTGCTAAAATCTTGGTAGCCACATCTTCTTCTGTGATATGATGCACACTGCATATGGTGGCTACATCTCTTATGTGTTCACATGCAGTTGTCCGTCCCTCTCCCGTGAAGTCAGGAAGACTCTTGAGTGCTGCCAAGGGCACATCATGATGTTGAGAAATTTTTAATGGACTTCCTTGATTGAATGGCACAAAGGAAAAATGCTTGGCCATTGCAGGAGCTGCTATCTGCTGGGAATCAATTGTGTGAGTTGTATTTGGGTCAGGTAGTGGAGCTGAATCTTCTTGTAGCTCCCTAGTTAGGGATCTTCCTCTCCTTCTAGAATGGAAAGGCAAAGGTCTCCTTTCTACTATAGGTGGTGTGGACTGAACCCTCCTTGTAGGGGATGCTCTTTGAGACAATCTGGAATAACTTCTAGTCAAGGGTAGCTGTGGAAACTCAGAGGTCTTTGAGCTTCTTGTCTCAACCTTTCTCATAAACTTTTGAACAGGACTAGATCTTCTGTTCTCTACACCAATGGAGTCACCAAATATGCTTTTAAAATAAACCTCTTTTGGTCAATTGCTATGCAATCAACATATCAGGGATAGCATAGCTTTGTGAATAAACTTCTTATACCTTAGTAGTCCCACCAGGCATGCCAGAACTGTTATACACTAAATTTTGCACCCTATTCAATCTCTCTTGGTCTTGATAATCTAGTATAACATGAGAATCACTTCGAGGTTGTGGGACCTATGCTAACTTGAAGTGAAGCCTCCGGATTCTAGGTCAGTTCCTCTTGGATAATCACCTAATCAGCTCCTTGACAAAAAAAAGTAAAATTGAAGGAAAACAGATAGAAGGAATGCTTGAAGGGAAATGACTGAAAGCAAATTATCCTACTAGGTGATACACCGAAGGTAACTTGATTCATAACACAATGAATGAGATCAACAAATTATCCTTGATTGAATCTCTCTTGGTCTTGATAATCTAGTATAACATGAGAATCACTTCGAGGTTGTGGGACCTATGCTAACTTGAAGTGAAGCCTCCGGATTCTAGGTCAGTTCCTCTTGGATAATCACCTAATCTGCTCCTTGACAAAAAAAAGTAAAATTGAAGGAAAACGGATAGAAGGAATGCTTGAAGGGAAATGACTGAAAGCAAATTATCCTACTAGGTGATACACCAAAGGTAACTTGATTCATAACACAATGAATGAGATCAACATGAAACCTTGAATCTAGTAGAACACAACTTTCTAGATAGTCTTGCATAAGTATTTCATAGAGAGGTATGAGATAAATAGAGGCTATTCAGGGAAAGAAGTAATTTGACAAACAATATTGTATTCACTATGAGTAGACACAGACTATGACCTGCAAACAAACATCCACTTCTGCAACCAGGCACAGGAATGAGACAAGATGACAGGGGACTGAAGAATATCCACAAACTCATCTAAATTAGATCAAACACAATAGTACACATAATTTTAGAAAGAAAGAGGGTTCAAGAACTCCAAGATTTCTGCGAGAACATTCAATATATTCCAATTCAGTAAGAGAAATTCAGACAAGAAGGCCCAGGGACAGAGAAAATGTCACAAAAAGCCTTTGAAATATATGAAAATCAATGAGATTACAAACATATGAAAACTTAGGGGTAGAGAAAATGCCACAAAAAATAGTGCATAAGTTGAAAAACCTAAGCTAAAAAGCTTGAAAACTAACTTATATACACTACTCCCCTAGCATGCAGGCTCAGGAGTCAATCTGATCTAGGAATTAGGGTTACAATACATTTGTAATAGAATAATTAGAAACCCTAAGTCTATCAATTTTGCTCATAAATGCAGTTGAGAAATATCCTGCTTGATTAGATATATGTTTGAAAATCTTTCCTATCACCATAAACGTGAGCCTCAGAAGTTGGCTCGACCCATCTCTTTATCAACTTGAAATATTGCTCCACTGCCATGGATCTCTGAGAATCAAATCTTCTTTGAATATTTGAATTTAAATAAGCAACGGTCATAGGTGGCACGCGATGATCTTATCAATGGACCAAAGAAATTTGACCTTTTCTTTTAAAACACAGTCGTCGATCTCTACTTTTCTCTTTATCTCTGTTGACTTCCTTTTAACCCAGGTTCACTTCCTTTAACTTGGGTCGCCTGAAATCCTTCATGTCGCTGAGTCAGGATAACATTCCCTTAAATCTGCTTCCCTTTGGAGACTACGCGACCACTGCGAGGTCAAGACCAGATCGGACGATCAGCGTTAAGTCTTGTAACCTTAAGAGAATATTCCATTTCATTTGGAGACTTGGTGACTGCTATGATCATAACCTGACTCACCTTTTACCTTGGGTTCTTTACCGAGACTTGGTGACTGAAGAGTCTCGTGATCGCTGAACATTTTGCTTAACCATGATTTCATTATGAGACTTAGCGACCAATGTAAGATTAGATAAATATCAACAACTATCATGAATTCGCGTTCACTTTGCTGACCTTTTGAATTTCTTTAGAGACTCAGCAACTGAAGGAAAACTCAAAGTCGCTAAAGGATATGGAATATTCTATTATGATCATGAGACTTAGAGACTAAGCACATAAGACCCAGGCCCACTACTACCATGTGTCGACCTGTCATTTGCCCATGATCACCTAACTATAAATATTTGACCCTTTGACCAAATATGCTTTATAACCATGAGTCTATTTAGAGACTCAGCGACTAAGGAGTCTCATAATCTCCTATCATTTTTCTTAACTGCAATTTCATTATGAGACTACACGACTGAAAGGATCTAGACCTCACCGATCTTGAACTTAGGTTGCATTTGCAGGGTTAGAAAAAAAATGAGTTGCAAGATCTCTAATCATTTTGTGAACCTTGGGTTACTTCGGGAGACTTGGTGACTATCGTGAGATTAGATCAAGATCAATGGCCAATGCTAAGTCTTGAGACCAAAACAACATATTCCTTTTCTTATAGAGACTGCGTGAAACATGTAGTCTCATGATCGCCGAATGATTTGGAATATTCTCTTTTCATTACGCGGCTTAGAGACTAAAGGTCATTTGAAATGTGCACATGACTTAAAAGAACTTAAGTCACCTGGAAAAGGTAACAAGGAAATATAACAGTCATCAGATAACTAAGGTTTTATCTTGAAATGCATAGGGTTTTCAATACTTAGGCCATTTTCATGAATAAGGGTAGCTAGAGGCCTAGAAAAATGCAGATAACAGGATCAGGACTAGGAAAACATGCAAAATCTACAAGATGGGCTCTACCCTTGTGGGAGCCACATTTCTCTCCACTTGTAGCCAGAATTCGCATGTAAATGGGAAATTTTGGTTAACATTAACATCCATGTGATATACTTTAAATCCTTTGTAAGCAGCATACACAAGCAATATTCTAACTCCTTCAAGTCTAGCAATAGGTACAAAATTTTCTCCATAGTCAATACCTTCTTCTTGTGCATACCCTTTGCATACTAGTCTTTCCTTATTTCATGTAACTTCTCCATTCTCATTAAATTTGTTTTTGAATATCCATTTGGCGCCAATTGCATTCTTATCACTCAGTCTCGGTACCAATGTCCATGTTTTGTTCTTTTGTATCTACTCAATTTCTTCATTCATTGCCTTATTCCAATCATCATTTGCAAGTGCATCTCTAACATTTTTAGGTTCAAATTCACAAATCAAACATGTTTTATCATTCAACTTACTTCATTTCATCATGTCGACTCTCTTGTCTCCAATAATCTTATTTTGTGGATGATGTTTTCTTACATATTTTGCAAGTACATGTTCAGTTCTTTCTTCATTATGTTCTCCAGTTGGTGTATGATCATGATCTCCAGGTGTAACATCTTCCAAATTCTTGGTTGGTGCATCTTGATGCTCGGTAACATTACCCTGTTGCTCGATAATGTTAGGCAGATGCTCTGGAAAAGTGTTAGGATATTCATTATAAACAAATCTATTGTAGTCTTCTAGTTCTCTTTTACTTTCAACATCATTCTTCTTAGAAAATTCATCAACTCTTACATTTTCACTTTCAATGATCTTGTTAGAAGACTTGTTCAAACATTTATAAGCTTTGATCTTAATAGAATATCCTAGAAATATTCCTTTATCACCTTTTGAATCAAATTTCCCATTTCTACCATCTTTTAGAATATAGCATCGAACTCCAAATATTCTAAAGTAACTCACATTAGGTGTGTAACCAAACCATAATTCATGAGGTGTCTTGTTTGAATATTTCTTCAGTTGTACTCAGTTCAATGTGTATACAACAGTACTAACAACTTCTCTCCAGTAAACTTGTGTAACACTCTTTTCAATCATCAGCATTCTAGCACAATCAACAATGTATCTATTTCTCCTTTCAGCAATCTCATTCTGCTATGGTGTCCTTGGTGTAGAAACCTATCTCTTAATTCCATGCTCATTACAAAAGTTAGTGAAATCATCATAAATAATTCTCCTCCTCTGTCTGATCTTAAACATTTCAGTTCTTTGCCACTTTCTTTTTCCACTTTATCTTTGTACCATTTGAACATCTTAAATGCTTCATATTTTTCTTTTAAGAACATGACAACCATCATTCTAGAATAGTCATCAAAAAATAAAATAAAGTATCTATCACCATAATAAATATGTGTTCTCATAGGTCCACATAAGTCAGTATGAACCAGTTCCAAAATAGCATTAGATGAAAAAGTTTTGCTCTTAAAACTAGATTTTGACATTTTTCCCATTTGATTATTTTTTCACATGACATGGTCAGGTTTAGATATGCTCGGTAGTCCTCTTAATTTCCTTTTCTTACTAGTCTTAACCATGTTGTCAAAATTCACATGACATAACCTCTTATGCCACAACCACACATCTTCATTTCTAGCCATCAAACAAAAAATTTCAACAAAGTCAAGATAGAATAGATTACCTTTTTATTGTTCTCCAGTGCCGATCAAATTTTTGGTTTCATCATAGATTTTAGCTTTTCTATTCTCAAATGCAACTTGGTGACCTGTGTTATTTAACTGTGAAACACTCAACAGATTATAATTAAGTCTTTTCACCCAATATGTATTCTCACATTTGATCATTTTGTTCCGCAATATACTACATTTTCCTTTCACTTGACAAGGTGTATCATTTTCCATTCTAACAAATCCACCATTATAATGCTCAAGAAATTCAAATTTGTCTTTAGCTCTAGTCACATGATGAGTACAACCACTATCAATAATCCAAACATCATTCTTGCTAACTTTGAAAATAAGTGGTGTTTCAACATACCTTTCATCTTCTTCTGAATCTTCTTTGATAACTGTTGAGGTTTAGAATTGTTACCCAAAATTAGGCATTAGGGCTGCATGATAATTCCATCCTAACAATGGAAACCTTCTCTAGCTGTGGGTGGACTATGATTGAGAAGGAGTCTCTGGATTCTAGACCGGTTCCTATTGAATTTGGGTATCAATTTTATACTATCGTCTCCTGATTTTGGGAGGGAAAGAGAGAAACTCTAACTAAAATTGCATGAACAAAACTTGAAAAGGTGATACACCAAATAGATTCAGATCTCTCAAAACTTCAAAATAACACTCACTTAACATACCCTAATGATCTCTGCAATATCACTCACTACCCAATACATAGGCTAATTAAAAGGTCACTACTAGGGTTTAACCACAATTAGCAATCTTACTATCAGCAACATGCATATTCTGCAAAAGACTTATATTATGTAATCTAGAATATGAAATAATACAATCCACTAATCCATGCTACAGATGTATTACACTTGAATGCAGAAAATTGAATAGGATTTGAACATATGATCACCACAAGATGTATGAAAAATGGGGTAACTATATTCTTTTCAAAATCTATATGTAGTTACATGAGTTAATCTCAAAATAATGGCAAGGAATAAAAACATCCTCTTGCACAAAATTAATCTCACAAACATGAACCAACCATGAACACAAAAAAATAAACAGATAGCTATAGGAACAAGAAGTTCACTAAAAGCTCTTCCCTTTACAATCTTCCATTTCTAACATCAAGCTAAGAATCCACTATATAGCCCACATGGCTTAATTTTTGAAAATATTTCCCCCCAAAAGCCCTCCATAATAGCAAACTACTAAGCTATATGGCCTAACAAGTGCCCTAAATCAAGCCCTAAGTCTCGTTCCCCTAAAGTTGGTAGATTTATAATACATCTTTCTATACATACTACCAACTTTATTACATATCATTCATAATGCATAAACCTGAAAACATAACCCTAAAGGCATACATAACCCGACATCATAAAAAAAACCCTAACTCCACTAAGTTTGTAGTAAAGCTTAACCCTACTTAGCCGACACCATACTATGGAAGTAGATGTAACTCCAAATTTACATTTGACCACAGCTCACCATCGACATGATTACTCCTATTGAGAAGACAGTTTGTTATATTTTGTGGCACAAAAGGTACCATCATGGCACTATAGAGGGAATGTCGATGCACTGAGACTGTCATGGCATTTACTCCATTTGTCAGTGGACTTCAAACTTGGGTAAAACATAATGTATACTGTCTATTGGTTTCATTTGTATCTAGGGTTTTCTTCTCTCTGTGGCGTTGCCATGTTGATTTTGGAAACCATGGTTATTGGCAATGTATCCGCTTACATTCTATGAAGAATCTCAAGATTCTTGAGCTTTATGGGGAAAAAGAGACTGAGTTTTACTTCGCCATAACACATGGCATCTTCTGTTGGTTTCTTCTTCAATACTGCTAGAGTTTTGCAGTTTCTCTTTTGCTCGAACTTAGGTTTTAAATATGAGCAAACTCTAGCTCGGGATATGTTAGAACAACTCAGACTTGGAGAGTTTAAATGCCATAACAAATGGTGCCACCATGTATGCTTTAAACTTGGGGTTTTGAAGTCAATGTTTTGAACAACCACTGTAAGTTCAGAAGGAGCTTAAACCGTGCTTAAGAGATGTCGAGCTACCCATGAGATTCGGCTTTGAACTAAGGATATCTCACCCATAGCTTCATATTCATCCCCATTTTGTAGTGCATGAATGAAACTGGAGGAAAATATACCGCGGCCACCACTGCTTTTTCTTTAAAGAACTCGAGCTTCTACAGATAAGTGATCTTTTTATGTTTGTTTACTGCAATCTTTTGTGAACTAGAAGTGTTATTGTAGGAATGTCGATAATAATAGGGTTTCCTTGGTGCTTTGTTTGCTGTCGATTCCTCCATTGTAGCATGACAATATCACTTGATTTTAGGCTTTGCTATTACTTGAGTTGTTTGTTGTCATTTAGTTGTTTGAATAACAACAAAACAATGATACCCACATGGATTTTGTTGAAAATTTGTAAGTGAACTTGCAAATTTGCAAGTTAAATGCTTGTCTAGATTTGTAATGAAACACAGGATTCATGACTATTTTTTTAAATGCTCAAAAGCACACCATTTCAATTGTCTTCAAACACAACACTGCACTAAGCATAAAAATGCTCCTTTGCCCAGGCCGAATATTCATTCTTTGAATTGTCTGAAAAAAACACGCACAAGATCTTTCTCCAGTATGCTTATTGTTCAGGCCTAGAATTGTCACCCTAACTTAGGCATTAGGGCTATATGAAAATTCCATCCTCACAATGGTAACCTCTCCTAGCTGTGGGTAGGCTATGAGTGAAGAGGAGTCTCCGGATTCTAGGCCGGTTCCTATAAGATATGGTATATCACTTCCTGATTGAAACTGAATTGGGAAAAGGGATAAGAGGTTTGTAACTAAAATTGCATAATGGAAAGGTGATACACCGAAGATATTCAGAC
>MU223106.1:1286588-1298791 GCA_018584345.1 Thuja plicata | reverse complement strand
CTCAACCTTGGATAATTCCTATTCTTATTATTTGTTTTGTAAAATGTATTTCTTGCAAATAATGTAATTAAGTGTTAGTGTACATGTCTAGTTGGCATGTTGATGTGTCACTCCACTTGATGTGTCAACATCTTGAATTGTGTGTAAGGAGATCATGGCTGAAATGGTTATGACAAATTCCTACGACACGTACGAGCTATTTCTAGAAGATTCAATGACGGGTGAAGACATGCAATGACATGTGGCAAATGATAAAGTTGAGTACTGTACACTCTTCCACAATCGTGGGGTTCCTATTTTCTCAGAGAATGGTAAAACCCTAATATGGCTATCTTTGGAAGTTACCCTAAAAAGGAAAGCACATGATATAAGCATTTTTTAGGGTTGCAAACAAATATAGAAAAAGAGTGTATTATTGGTATGATCTGGTGCTATTGGATTTGTCTTTGAGTGTCAATTGTCTCCTGGAAGAACTTGCATTGCAAGTGTGTTGTAACCGTTGTGTTGAAGATAATACATTGTGTAGGTTTTGGAGTGCTGGGGTTTTTTACCGAAAGGTTTTCGCCAGGGTAAATCATTGTGTCATTCTCTATTTTCTATATGCATGGTATATGGCTGCAATATCATTGTTAAAGTAGTTAATGAATCTAAAATTGTAAGGATTTAAAAGAATTTGCACAATACTTTCCTTTAGAGATTAGTGTAGGAAGCTGTTTCCGCACCTGAGTTTCCTTACAATTTGCTTAGGCACAATTTTCAGAATCTTCTCTCTGGCATACTCAATGATGAGTAAAATTAGACCTTCATAGAGGACAAGAGAACCGGGCTTGATTCTAATGTCCACAATACTCTAGTTCAAGGAACTCATCAAAAAATAGGGGAAAGAAGCACTTGTATTGTGACAAAAGTGATTAACAAGAACAAAATGGAAATTGTAAACCCTAGAGTATCTTCCATCTAAAGTGAAATACTCCACGATAGCCTTCAAGACTTTAGCCCATATGAGTTTAATGTTGTGTGTAGGTTTTAAATTATTTCATAATTATTTCCAGTTTCATTATAGGAGATTTCATTAACTATCATACATGTAATGTGATTATTGGGAAATGATGTCAACTAAATCTACATGACCATACAACATGGCCATGCATGTTTTCATTTCAATTCATTTCACTTGACCAGTCAATTATATTTGAAAAATCAAGGACATGTTGTTATTTGAAACCTTTATAGTCTTGAAGTATGTTGCACTATTATATTTAGATTGAATAGACTATGTAGCATAATTCATGAGTATTAAGGTCTTCAAATGGTGTAGTGTCCTCATTGAATGAACCCTGCATGACAAAGTTACGAGGTGTTCTTCCACTTACATTTCATACCCAAATAGATAGAACTCTCCATAAATAGAAGTATAGAAAGGGATGAAATATTTTGCAAGCCACAAGGATGCAGATGTAGTAAATGTTTTGTGCATCATTTAATGTATCCAGGGTGGTGGAATTAAGGAGAGGTGATGCATATTAAATGCGGTGGGACATTTGAGTGTAAGGTGTCAGCGGTAAGATAAGGTGATGTATACAAGTGGATTTGGTGGCCATGTGGACATTGGACATTAAGTCGCCCTGTCCAGTACTAATGGAAAGGATAACATGAGTCGGTGTTGGGCCTGCCACACCCTAGTTGATGCACTGAAAGGTGTCATTTTTTATACATTAATGTAAATCAGCTTGCTCACATGGCAGACAGATGACCCAACATCATAAATTTTGTTTTGGGGCCAAATCAATGAGAACCCAATCCTGTCATGTGATACCCCAAAATATAGGGAAGATACTAGTCTTATTGCATCTTCAAGGCATCTTGATGATGCAAGAACAGTCGGGTATTCAGAATTGAAAACACATTTCTTTTTCAATTATGAATACTAGGCTTATTGCATCATCAAGACATGTTGCTAATGCAAGATTACTAGTATTGACAATGGAAAACACATCATTTTTACAATTATAAATAGTAGACATCTTTCATCAATAAGACATCTTGACGATGCAAGAATAGTCAAGTATTCAGAATTGAAAACATATTTTTTGTTCAATTAGGAATATTAGGCTTCTTGCATCATCAAGACATATTGCTGATGCAAGATTACTAGTATTGAGATTGGAAAACACATTCCTTTTACAATTAGGAATAGTAGACTTCTTGCATTAGTAAGACATCTACATGATGCAAGAACAGTCAAGTATTCAGAATTGAAAACACAATCCTTCTAAAATTAGGAACACTATAGTTCTTACATCAGCAAGACATTTTCACCATGCAAGAATACTACTATGAACAATTGAAAACATATCCATTCATTACTATGTAAATTGAAAACACATTCCTTCAACAATTTGTAAATTGAAAACACATTCCTTGTTCAATTAGGAATACTACACATTCCTTGTTTAATTAGGAATAGTACAATTCTTGCATCAACAAGCCCACTTCATCATGCAAGTATTGACAATTGAAAACATATTCCTTCATTCATATGTAGCTTGAAATCACATTCCTTCAATAATCTATAAATTGAATACATATTCCTTGTCCAATTAGGAATAATACAGTTCTTGCATCAGCAAGACAACTTCACCATGCAAGTATTGACAATTGAAAACAAATTCTTCATTAATATGTAACTTGAAATCATGTTCCTTAAATAATCATAAATTAAAAACACATTCCTTGTCCAATTAGGAATAGTACAGTTCTTGCATTAGCAAGACAAATTCACCATGCAAGAATACTACTATCGAAAAGTCCAAACAAATTCCTTCAACTAGAATGCAAAATAAGCATACCATCTATCAAAAAGTATGCTTCAACATTGACATTTTGGTGCTATCATTCTCAAAACAAAACCTTCCATAAGTCAGTTAAACCAAAAAAGAGAATAATTAGTTGTGCCATCATGTACTTTGCATATTCAATTAGTTGTGCAAAATGAGCACATTGCCTATCAAAAAGTATGCATGAACATAGAAGCTTTGGTAATGTGATTCTAAAAATAAGTAACCATCCAAAAGTCACTGAAACCACCTCAAGGAATCAAGGGGAACTATTGTCTTGTTCCCAATAGTATGTTGGTTTCTGCCAACTACACTTTGAATTGTGTTGCTATATCTAACGGTGATAACTAATTGTGGGATCCATGTACAATAGTTGTGCATAGTAGGAAAAATTAGAGGTGGTGAACAAGGTGAACCATTCAAAGCTGAAAAATAGTTGGGCATGTTTATGTTAATCATCTCTGGAAAAATGGCATGCCCTTGTGGCAACGAAGTGGATGTACCGATTAACAACTTCTTTCTAGCCAAATCCCCAGTTTTCTCTATAATCCACCTTTCCTTTGACTCATGTTCCTTGGCTTCCTTCTCTCACCTTTCTCTTTCCTCCTTTTTCTTCTTCTCCTCTTCTTTCAGCCATTCCTTCTCCTTGTGCATAATTCCCTTTTATTTTCTCTCATTTTCCTTCTTTTCCTTTTCCAAAATGTGTGCAACCTCATTTACTAGGGTCCACTCTTTCTTTCTTTACCTTCCTCAATTTCTTTCTTCCTCAACTCCTGCACCATGAGATCCTTCATGTAAACATCGAAGGTTAATAATTGGGATTGTCAGCTTAAGGGGATTCCCTGATCAACAACCTTTCCATGTATTTGGTTGACAATTTGAATGGACAACTTTAAGAACTTTCTTAATGCAGATCGTTGTTGAGACCTCAGTGTCTCAATGACTTGAGACATTAGGATTTCATCTTCAAAATGATCAGTTTGACATGTTTCTTGTGTGAAATCTGCTTCTATCTTAGTTTCTTCTATCCCACAATTAACATAGTAGTGCACAACTTTCATCATGGTAGTGGTGGGTGGTGCACGAAAAGTGAAAGTTCCTTCTCCATCTTCACCTTGCAAGTCATCACCTAGATTGGAAGCCCCTTCTACCACCCATGAAAGACATATTTGTTATGATGGAAGACTAAGAGTATTTTCCACATTGTTTTTGATTACGGTAAAAATAGGTTTTGAAGGGACCCCGAAACCCTTTAACAAAAGAGAAGAGAGATTATAGTCTTTTCCACATTGTTATCAATAGTTTCTATTTCAATATTAGCTAGTTGATTATAGTCCACTTATGAATTCTCCTCACTTTGATAGATATTAGTTATATTTTCTGCAACATCTTCACTTGACACTACAACTCTAGCAAGGCTAAGCATGTTCTAAATTTCACATGCATCTTCCTCATCGTTAATTTGACATGTTTCATTAGGGTGCTACATGTCTTTTAAAAGTGAATATTGACTTAGGGGCCATATCTTGATCCTCTTGAATACCATCACAATGTTAGAAATAATCAAAGCCCTTGTCAAATATTTGTTGCCTATTTCTACAAGTTCTGATCGCCTGATTTTAATATTTGGATATTTTCCAACCAAGCTTCTCACTTTGATTTAAAGTACACTTTTAATGGAGAGAAAATGCTCACATCGAGTGGTTGTATTCTTTGTGAGGTGTGGGTTGGCAAGGTTAGCAGGTTAATGTCTAGTGTGCATGCCTCCTAGATTGTTGTAACTACAACATGGCTCCCATGGCCATAAAAAATAAGTAAGTGCATGTTCACTGGTGAAAAACCCCTTGGAAATGAGCGAGAAAAGTGGTGAAACCAATTAAGGAATAGCTCCTTAGTCATCTACGCATGTGGTTGTACTGTCATGCAAGCACCTGGTTCACATTTTTCTATGTAATTCAATAAGTGCCTCTTCCTTTGAATAAGTAGAAGACTTGTATGCTTTTTCCAGTAGCATTAACACAATAGAGAATGGTGATTCATTCACAACTCTTGGGAATGATGCATGGCACATTCTGGGATCCTCTTCTAGCTAATAACCTCATAGACCCATTTTTTCCCATTTGTGGACTTGTTTTGTCACAATTCCAAATATGATAAGGTCCATATGAATTTGCATCATATACTTTTGACAAATTTTCATAGAAATCACATACAATGCCTGGTGATTGATTTCCTTGTCTTTATTTAGGCCTTTTGTTGTCCATTGTGTCAATTCTAGATGGCTGGCCTTAAATCCTGACCACCAAGACTTTCTAGGCATGCCATTCTTGAAAGGGATGGGTCTGTTCTCACATACCTGAGCCAAAAACGCCTTCAATTTTATAAATTATAGGCCACGAACCAATTCATCCATCTCTTGGCACCAATCTACAATCTTCTCCTCTTCTTCCAAGGCGAGGATGGTTGGGGGACCTTTCTTGGATGTTTTTGTTAGACCACCCAACCATTTTGATATGTGGCTATTAGATTTCCCCATTTCTTGTATGTTGTCTATGTGGACATGTCATTTTTATCTATTTCACATATTTCCCCTTCCATAGACATTCTTGACCATAGCTTCTATGGCCTCCTCCCTATATATGCTTCTCTGAGTGGTGAATTATCCTTCGCTAACACTATAACATGAGGTAATTTGCTTTTAACATGTTATGCATTGCTTGTAGTAGCCTGATTTGTCACAAGGGGAGTTGGGGTTTCAGGATCACTTGGGAATTTGACACCTCTTTTGTGGGCATGCAACATAGTTGATGCTCTCTTTTTTGGTGTAGGCTCCTTGTGATGTGACCTTGTCATCTGCAAAGAATAACAATATTATTGCATATATGATAAATTGTTAAGAGAATTAAAAGAACTAGAGTCTAAATTGTGTTAGTATGAAATGGTTTACCAGTGGGTTCCATGGTAGTAGGTGGCATGATGGTTGTTGATCAATACCATCAGCGATGCTGGAATTATAAACTTTAGTGTTTTTTATAGAATGTAGCTTAATATTGTATAATATGATTGTGATGTTTGAACAAAGGAGTGCAATTCCATACAAATGTAAGGTGTATACAATACACGAGGATTATAAATAGTAACACTTGTAGAATAGTAATGATTAAACAAGTAGTGATTCATGGTCGAAACCTTCTGGGTCAACTAGATGAAGTGGTGTTACCGGTCTCGGTTCTTTCCACATTATTTTTTGAGTGTACACACAACAAGGTGTACTAGGAAAGAATGTTGTTTGTGTTTTAATATTTACCTTGGCGAAATACCAATATGGGATACTGTTGGTCACCACTGTTCAAAGGGTATGGTTGGTTTGCACTGTTCCAAGGGTCTGTTGTGGAGAAAGAGTTTATGAGCATTGTCTATGATGTGGATTGTAGTTGTCTAAGAAATATCTACTAAAGTAGTTGTTCTTCCAAGATTCAAGTATTTCCTTGAACAATTTAGAGTAGAAACAAGGCGTGGCTCAAAAGACAAGTTCATCGCAAGGATATGGGGCAAGAAAGAAATCGTCAATAATACTAGAATGGCTTGTAATCCAATCTTGTTGTGCTCAAATTGGTGGATATGGGATCTCTACTACGCATCTTGTGTGGGGAATCTATTTGTGCATTGCATTAAAAGGTTCACAAATATATGGTAGGTTATCTTCATATGTATCAATTGTAGAGAAGGTTGCAAGAATACCTAGATTAGTAAGTTTGTTATGGACCTTGTAATAATTATTTGAAGTGTATTTTTAATTATTGACAATCTAGTAGCATTGATCTGGGTTACTTATGTCAACACTGAGATGATTCCATTTCCATTATCTTGATTGGCTCATGTTCACTTGGATTATATCATGATTAGTGGTTGTGGATTTGAAGGTCGAAAGTGATAGACATTGAAATGTAGTTAACAATGACAAAGTTGAAGGAAAAGGACAACAATTTTTTAATAGTACATAATTAATTTTCAGTGTCTATCACCTGTCAAGCTTCAAAAGGGAAATGATAACAATATAAAGGAATCGTAAGTGGAAATGACGCGAACAAAAATGATACTATAGAGATTGAATGATGTATTTTGTGTCGTTCACTAAAAAATCATAATAAAATATGATTCTAAGTAAACCTATGCCAAAAAAACACACATCACCACTTTCCAGGTTTTAGACGGTGGCCACCTAAGGCACAAACAAGAGGAAATAAGAAAAACATTTCCATCTGGACAAGTAAAAACCCAAAACAAGTTGCATTCTACCGAGAAATGTAAACATTAAGACCACTAAAGTTAACAAAACAAAATGCAAATCAAAACTGACTGATCCTTCTTTCCACATTAAGTGCACATCAAAATGTACAGTTAAGGAAACAAAAAATGGATGTGAAGTTGATAAAAATGATATAATGTAATATACAAGGCCAGATAAATGAAGATAGGCACATGGAAAATATTTTGAAACTGAAAATGAAATTAACAAGAAATAAGTGATACAAACTACAGTAGGTGAAGTATGTAAAATTGTCAACATACCTTGAAATGAAGCTTCACTTCTTTCATCTCTGTGACTTCTACATTTTAAAATGAATAAAATGTAAGAATGTAGTATTGAAGGAAACATAACTTTGGATATATACATGGAAAAGAATAGAAAATTGAAAATAAGGATACATACATGGAAAAGAATGGAAAACTATAAATGAAATAAACATGAAAGAAGGATTATGCTATATAAAATTGTCAACATACCTTGAAATAAAGCTTCACCTCTTTATGATTTTGTGACTTCTTCTTTCTTTCTCCTCTTCGGTGGATGTTGAATGGCTTGAATGGGAAGAATGAGTTTGTTTCAAGTTACTTGTATATCATGTCTTTAATTTCGATACTCTTGTAAACTTGAATTTTGAATTTTTCAACATCACTTGCAAGAATTCAATCCATTGTTGCACTTATCTTAGATTTGATGGTATTTGATTATTAATTGGTGGCCTTACACCTATTTTATTTCTCCCCATATGTGATTTTAATGTTGATTCAACCAAAAGTTGTGCACTTGAGGTGGTAAGAAGGACCAGTGTAGCTGGAATGATGGGTCATGGTGATGGAAAATGGATTAGGGTGGCCACATATTTGTAGGCACTACATGGTCATAAAGTTTAGATTGTGTCACTAGATAGAAAATTGTTTTGCCTTTGTACTTGTTTGTATGACAATGTTTGCCTACTACTATCATTTATGTCCTAGTTGGCCAATCGTATAAACCTTAGTAGTGGTGACGTGTGATGTTTGTGCAATGGGTTTGATTTGAATCAAATTTTGTTGTGATTTTGTACTGGATGACCCATTTGTATTTGGGTCATAAGGTGTTAGTAGTATGGAATTCTTGAATACTCGACAAGACAGGGATTTGTTTTGTTTATGACTTGCATATATACAAAATATATATTTAACATCATGTGTACATTTTGTGGGTTGTTACTTTTATGAGTTTATTATTATATGTTTTAACTTTTTACCTAACACCTTATAGCGTTCAAGTTGACAGGTGTGGGGCCCAAACACAACCACTAACATATCACCAATTGGACCTCACACACCTTCTGGCTCATTTCCCCTACCAAGGATTATCTAATAGTGTCACAATCCCCTATACAAGTAAGCCTACATAATGATATACATGATTTTTGGGCATATCTAAATTAAATGGGAGACATCTATCCAACATAATCTAAAATCTTGTTAAGGAGAGAGTTAGTTTTTTTCTTCTAAAATTTAGATTTGATGGGTGGATACATGCTTGAAATTAAATGTAATGTAATTTAAATGAAAAAAATAAAAAAATTAGGTTTGTCGATAGGCAAGATAATTATAGCATTAAAATAAAGTAAAATTATTAGGTCATGTCGATAGATAGGCTACCTATAACATTAAAATAAAATAAAACTTTCTGTTGAATGCTATTTTATTTTTATTATTTACCAATCATCTTTTAGAATTTATACAAATATGTCTAAATCTATAATGTTTTAATATTTATAATTTTATTTTATTTTTTTGAAAAAGTATTTATTCTTTTTCCTATTGATTGTACATGTTATAGTCAGTGCACAATAGTTTTTTTAATCTTTACTTTGAACCAAAAATGAAATATTTTTTTTCATCTTTTGGTTTGTGCACCAACAATAGTAAGCACATGTTTGTTTTTTTGTTCAAAGTAATTAAAAATTTTATTTTCAAACCCCTTACATATCGCTGTGAGATAAGTTAGGTTAAAGAAAAACTGACATCAAATCTCAAAAGATCTCTAAAATGTACCATCGTAAATTGTAAGCACCTAACATGTGTGTACAATTTTACGATTCTTAGCACCCACTTTAGTATGATTTAGTAGTAAGAATTCATATGACACTTAATAGAAAACTAAATTTAAATATGAATTCTCTTTCATTTAAATCTTGTTTAAAATTGAGGTAAGACCTTATTTATAAGTGCGCTCCTCCATTTTTCCTCCAATCACATAATTTATTTCATCACCTAGGCCCTATATTACCATTTGTGGCATGTGTTCTATCTCAATCTTGGAACTGACTGTACTCTGTAATCTGACATCCCCTAATTGTCTAGGACATGTGGTCCTGATCTGATCTTTGATTGGGTGGAACATAAGGCCTAGGGTGTTATGTTTCTAGGAACAAAAATCCCTAGGTGGTTTGTTCCTCAAAGATCAAGCCCACATTGGAACTGGGGTCCCATCTAGGTGATTTAGTGGGATATTTGGATTTATAGTTGGTACGATTGAGTTTTAACCCCCAAGATATTGTGAGAGGTATTTAAACACCCCATCTCTCCTCATTTTGGATCCATAAAAATATTATTAAGCGTTCATTATTGTCAAGTGCAAGTATCCAAGCATTCAAGGTGTTCTTCTCAATGGATCAAGCTTATTTACCTCATTGAAGGCCTAACAAAGGAGTGTTCTATCAAGAAAGGGGATACACCCACATCTACATCTCTCTTCATTTTGGATCCATAAAAATATTATCAAGCGTTCATTATTGTCAAGTGCAAGTATCCAAGCATTCAAGGTGTTCTTGTCAATGGATTAAGGTTATTTCCCTCATTGAAGGCCTAACAAAGGAGTGTTCTATCAAGAAAGGGGATACACCCACATCTACATCTTCTTTCTTCTTCTCAATCAAGCATTATGGTGAATTACAACATCCATCAGATAAGGTTTTTGTCTTTCATATTTTCCTTTTGATTTTTTTTGTGTTAAGTCAAAGTTATTGCATTAACATATTTGATCAGATTCAAAGAGCATTTGCATTGCCAAGGTATGACATATTTTATTTTTAGATCCATTCTTTTCTATATGAAGGAACATTTTCATTTCTTTTATTTCATTTCAAGGTTAATTCCAAACAAGGGTTTGACTGAGGCGAACCCCTTTATCCAACCTTCTTCCTTATTTTTCTGTGTGCGGGTGTAGGTGGCGCAACTATCAGGACTTGAGCTGACAAGTACAAGATCTACGGGGATAAGTACAACTATATTTGGGAAAAATACTTGGGTATAGAGTTCCTAAGGGTTCTTGTTCCCATGAACAAAATTCCCAAGGTGTTTTGTACCTAGCAGATCACCTTCAATTCAATTTATAAGTCAATATAGTTCTCGAGTCCTCATTTCAAGTCATTATAGATTCCTGTCTATTTTCTATTAGTATGTATTTTTTGAAACTATCAATATAGTTCCCAGGAACAAAATTCCCAAGGTGTTTTGTACCTAGCAGATCACCTTCAATTCAATTTATAAGTCAATATAGTTCTTGAGTCCTCATTTTAAGTCATTATAGATTCCTGTCTATTTTCTATTAGTATGTATTTATCCTTCTACTCTTCATATCTTGTAATCATCATCATTCATATTCAAATTATCGAAGGATTATTGACTCATTCAATCCTCAGGTCTTACTTAAGCCAAGTCGGTTATCTTTCTTCCGATAGCACAGTACAAAAAGGGGAGAAATCCACATTCCATTTGCTATCCTCTATTTCTTATTGCACATTTTGGTGAACCCAACACATGACATTTATATTTTGATTTTGGTATTAGATCTTCTTTGTGTGCTTGGATCTAATTTGGGTAATTTTTTATCATGGAATTTACTAAGTTAGATTGGTTTGTGATAACTTATGTTGTTACATTTCTCCTTAATTATTTTTATCAATCACATAGAGTGAAATTAATGTTGTTTATATTCCTTCATGGTGTTCTTGCATATGGTATTATGATACTTTCAAATATATTTCTTCCTTCTAAGGCATTTTTCAAGACTTCTATTAACATTTTAGGTGGTTTCTCATTCATTTTTTAACAAAATGCATCGAATATATTGATTACATAAGGGTCTTTATTGATGGACCTAAAGATGAAAATAGTGTAAACCACCTTAATCCTACTCCTATGGCTTCTTTTGATCATGAGGATAGAGATCAAGCTCATAATGATCACATTTTAGTGAGAACTAGATCCTCCCCTCCTCAACCCACCTTAACGGATAGCCTTAGGGAATATAACTTAAGCACTTCTTTAGATGACCTTAAACAATATTCCTTTTATTTAAGCATTCTTCATAATCCTAATGTTAAGCATTTTCTTGATTATTTATCTGCAAGAATCACATTAAGTAGACATGAAGATCATGATAAACCTTCTTCTTCTTCTCCACTTAAGAAAAATGAGAATAATGATAGGAATCTTAATATATGCCTTCCTATTCCTCTTTATACCTCACACTTTCATAAAGCTCAAGATGAATGTCCTTCATCCACAATATTATAAGTTAATTACAATGTGGGTTATGGCATTACTACTCAATAAGTTTATAGTTGACAAGGTCTTGTTTTTAATGAACAAGGTATAAAAAACCTTATAGATCCTCCTACACAAGTTACCAGACATGGTCTAGGATTTATAACTCAAGCCACCACTTTACTTCCTTCATCCCAACACAAACCTCCTTCAGACATTTTTTACCAGTGTCATCCTTTGTTACACTTCCTTTTTATGATTGTTTGGCTTTCACTAAAAGAATCTTTTGGAGACTTAAGTATGATCCTAAAATTATTTTTCCTTTAAAACACTTACCAAATAATAAAACACCTCATAATGGTGAATTTATATGTCTTTTTCAACATAGAAATAAATGTTAGAGTAATCATTAGTTTGCTTATTAATTAAATCATGTTGATTTAATTAATTAAGTTATTACTCTTTAGTGCTTAAGCTTTCTCTTAGGTGCATTAATAATTAATTCTTTTATTAATT
>MU223106.1:1272014-1285770 GCA_018584345.1 Thuja plicata | reverse complement strand
TTTCATGTGAAGAGTTATCATGGGTTTTTCTTCTCACCCTTTTGTTGTTATTCTAGAATGGGGTAATTATGAGTCATGGGAAAAGGGTATACTTACACATTGTAGGTGGCTTAATATTTTGCCTTATTTCTATGATCTCATACCTGAACCAACCACTTCAGAGGGAAAATTAGCATGGGATATTATTAGAGATCACATAGTAGGAATTATAGTGTCTAGTGTTGATCATGACACTGTGTTGGATATATCAAACATTGATTGTCCTCACCCACTTTGGAAACGTCTTTGGGAGATACATGGAGACCCTAATCTATCTCCATTCCCAGAGGATCCTTCTTTAGATTGTCTCATACCCATTGCTTGGAGAGAGAATACACCCTTTGATCATGATACTTTAGAGGAGCTTGAGTATTTAGACACCCTTACATGTTCTGATGGATCAGAGGCTTGTCTCACAATTCCCACTCTTCAGAATGAGACTTCATCAACATCTCCTGTTGCTCCTAATTCTGTGCAGCAGAAAATTATACATCTTCCAGACATAGATACTTTGGACTCTTATGTTGTAGATATATCTTTCTTGTTTGTTGAGTCTTATACTACAGATTTGGAGGATTATTTTGAGGACATTCATCTCCTCTACCTTGACAGTCAGGTTATTACTATTCGCCCACCATTATTCATGCATTCAGTGGTTGCATTTCAGGATTCTCCACATCAATTTGGATTTGGCATCATTTGTTTCAGTTTAGACAAAGAGATTCTTCAACATCCAATCATGGCACACATCCTGAGACAGATTGGTTCATCACTCTTCACAGGGTTTCTTCGACATCATCCTTTGGATTCATTTCTTCCCAAGGGGAGGAATATCATTTGCCACTTCAGGATCTCCTTTTGGATTCTACATCAGGGATCTACCATTGTGACAGGATTTTCTTCATTCTGGGGGGACTTTAGTGTCTCATCCCTCTCTCATGGGGGGGCTAATTGTACTTATGGTCTCGAGAGAGTCTCTTGAGCCATTTCTTTTCTGCATTTTTCTATCTCTTTTTGGAGAGGGGTTTTTCCCATTGGGTTTACTTCTTTGTCTCCGGTTTATAGATATTTCCTTGTATTGGGTACCTGATCAGGCCTTGTTGCCGGGACCCTTTTTCCCACTTTCATAGTTGTGCTAGGTTAGCTTACCCCCTGCGCTTAGCTTAAGGGGGGGTGTTAGAGTAATCATTAGTTTTCTTATTAATTAAATCATGTTGATTTAATTATTAATGTGCAACCTAGCTTTTTTAGACTTTAGGGTTTTGTTCACCTTAATAGGTTGAACCTTGTAATTCTTTTTTCATTAATTCAGATTATAATTTCGCTCTCACATTTTGAGCAACTTCTGAGTTCTTCTTTTTCCTCTTTCTGCTTCTCTCCTGTAACAGGTTTCTTGCATGCAGGTATTCTTGGCATTATGTGGATTTGTATTTCTCAAATCCTACAATAAACATTCTCTTGTTGATTGTATTTAATTTAGACAAATTGTTCAAGATTTAGTATATAGATCTCTAATTTTCTTAACAATAGATTGTATGAATTTTATTGATATAAATAATATACCTTATCATCCCTCTTTCCTGTTATATTTTTCTCCATCATGTAATCTTAATAGATTACAACATTGGGGGATTTTTTTTGCATGATGTTTATTTTGTGCAACATAATAGGTAAAACTCTTCTCCTTCGGCTTGGGGAGCAAGACCTCTCTCTATTTTCTTCATTTCTCTTGCTAAAGGTTCCATTATATCTTTGTTGGTTAAATATTTTATACTATAATGTCATTCCATGAATGAACTTTTTTGTTAAGGTTCTTTCTCTTTATGGGATTGATATCCTTCTTTACAACCTCTTCCTTTCTTGGAAGTGTATATCTTTTTGTAATTGATTTTTCCTTTAAGTTTGTATAATGTGGCATCCTTTGTCCTTTCTCTTTTCATGAAACCTATTTCTCTCTCTTTGAAGGCTTGCATCGTTTATAATGTGTTCTTTTTTGCATGAGATTCTTTGTTTCACACGAGGACCTTTTGTATCTCTGTTAACAATATTTTTCATGCCTCGTAGAGCATGTCTATTATAAATGATCTTCCTCTTACGGAGTGTATAATATTTTTTTTCCTTTTGAAAAGATCCATTATCTCTTGTTTGAATTGTTTATTTTATAACATTATGTCCTTTCTTGCATGTATTTGTTTTTCTCATAGTAGGATCTTCTTTTTTCAATGAGATTTACATCCTTGTTCACAAGTTATTCTTTTTTTATCAATAATAATAGTTTATTTTTTTAATTATAAAAGTGAATATATAAGCATTCTGCAAAAATATTTATTGTCGATGGCTAACCTTCACCAAAACCAGCCCTAATCCTTTCCTTGAAATTACATCATCCAAAAACCACCTACTGAAGCATGTTCATCTGCTACCCATGCTAAATTTAAAATTCTACACTTAAAAATGATAGTTACACCATCATGATAGATTAACCTATCTACCAATTATACACCAAGAGTCAAACTTGAACTCTAACATACATTTAGAAACATAAAAAAAATAAAGGTAAAGTCACTGGAACCTAACACCCACTATGAGAATGATGATTTCAAGTTGCAAAATGTAGTCACTTCTCCCCATTTGTATATGAAATTAAGCCCCATATGTCATTTATCCTGCATGCCTCTTTCTCTTCGAGCACCTCCTCCTCAACACATTAGGTCTCACTACACCTACTTTGACCTTGGCCTTCTACAATTATGCCTATACTTCCATGAGATCTATGAAAAACTTCAAAGCCTCCCACCCACGACTAGCGTCATTTGTTATCTCTTCTTTAAATCTTCCCTTTAGTTCCCAAATGAAAGGGATGTATGCATTGATAGTTTCATCATCTAGGTACACAATGCCTTCACTCACATCCATTCCTTTCCCAGAAACTGCTCATTCAAGGATTGAATCTAAACCCAATATAAATTTCATTGGCACAATTGCCTCGATCACCCATTTTACTGTTGCCTGTGATTACCCTAATTGCAGGCCCCACGCCATGATCATAGAGTAGATGTCTATGTTTGTGCAATTCTAGTGTCTCAGTTGATAAAAAATCTCCCCTAAAATCAACTGCACACATAACACAAGCCTCTCATCCTTGTAAAGGAACATGCCTTCCAATCTTTTCTTGCTCACAGGGCCCTAAAAAGGATTTTGCTGCTTTGTTGCCCTCAAAGTGAATGTGGTTTCCATGGTTTCCTCTCCCAAAATCAACCACCTTCATGACCACCAAAGCCTCTACACATTCTCTACCCCACCCAAAATATTGAATTATCATTCAATTTGAAGTGATTTTAATGAAACAAATTCTTCGTACCATTCTCAAAATAAATACAATGTCCTTTCAGTAATTTTTTCAACCTTTCTACCACCTTTTGCTTTTTGGAAAACACAATTAGTAAGTCGAAACCAAAAACATTTCGCAGTCTAATTAATGTACCATCCTACTTGTCTCATCACCTAAATCATCTTTTAAGATTAAGTGTATGTTTTTAATCTACATTTTTCCTATACTTTCAAAAGTTAACCGCCAAATTTTATAGTTTATCCACCTCCTTAATTACTAATCTCCTTACATGAGTTAAATTAAAATCTTCCAACGAAGTTAAAACCTTGATTATTAAATCTATATATTTTTTAAGGTGCATGCATCTATCTTTCCTTTTATGATAGCCTAAATAATGATAAGTGAATCCCCCTCAACATGTGACTTTGTATCTCCCATTATCTTTTCCACTTTTATAGTTGTTATAGATGCTACAACTTTTGCTACATTATTAGTACCTTCATCTAATTTCTTCCCTTGATTGCAATCATGTTTCCATTCCAATCTTAGATTATAAATCACGCTCTAGACATACCTGGATTACCTTTTGATGCCCCATCAAAATTAACTTTCCACAATCCCTCTTTTGGGATTTCCCATTAAACCACCTCAAGATCCCCAGACACTAGATTAACCTAGATAAGCTCATTAACAACCTATTCATAACTTATTCTTTCTTGAAAGTTCATGTATATTATAAAAGATCTATCATTTAGGATTTGTAAGGTGTTATTTTTTCCTTTTCTTTACCCTTGGGGGGTAAGGTCTCATTGCCTTCTTTCCCTTTATAAGGATTCACTTTCCTTGATTTGTGGAATTTCTTTATCATGTCACATTATTTTCTTATATAGAATTGTTTATTTTGATTCAGGAATCTCTCTTATGCAAGAGGTGTGAATCCTTGATCATAACCTCTTCCTTATTTGTGAAAGAATGTTCATCCTAAACAAATTCCCTTATTTAGGGGCTTAAATTTTGTTATCCTTCTTCAAGAATCCCTTTTCACTTGGCAATTGGGGGGTTAAAAGGGTGCATTATTGTTCTCCTTCCATCTTTGTCTTGAATATGTCATCTTTTTTCAATAACTCCTCTCGAAGGTAAATGTATTGTAACCAAGATCTCTTCCTTTAAAGGCTCTCTTCCCATTTGCAGATATCCTTTCATGATTATCTATTCATTGGCTTACAAAAGTATTTTGTCTTTGAAAAGCTTACAATATACAATATTGTTTTAAGGATATCTCTTTCTTGTTCAAAGTAGGTATCCTTATTCTCTTTTAATTATGATTCCATAATTATCATATGTCATCATCATAAGGAGGGGCATATGTGCGACCTCCTTATACATTATGTAGCTTTTATAGGTCCTTAGATTGACTACTTTTTTTTTATGGATCCACGCGGAGAGTACACTTTTCGTAAGACTAATATTCTAAGCCACCCCATGCAAAAAAAAAAAGGTCACCCCATGTGAAAAATGTAAAAGCTTCCCCATGCACAAAATTTCAAAGTCTCCCCATGCACAAAATTTCAAACCACCCCTTGCATAAAATTTCAAAATTGCCTTGTTGGCAAAATTCTCAAGGTAGAATTGACTAGCATAACATAGCTTTCTAGACCATCATTTCTCTTTCCCCCTCTCTTTGGGATGAGTAGAACTAGAATATTACAACTTTATATCCTTTCTACTCTTTCATCCTCTCCTCTTCCATGGATCACCTAGCATAATGCAACTTGTTGGGCTATTGGATTCATAGTTTCTCTCTCTTATTTTCATGCTCTCATAGATTTTATAGGGGTTAGATCATGGAGTATTATTCTTCATTAGCATATGTTATTTCACTTTTAATGTGATCCCTTGTGCACTTTCAATATATTTTTGAATGTGATGCTAGTGGTTGGGACATTTTCGATCAATGTCTCTTTGACTAGTTGATTTGGAGTTTTGTTTTTGGCACTAACTATTTTTGTTTGTACCTTTTGTCTTTTGTTGTATTTTCTCACTTCTTTCCCCTTGTACATGGTTTTCTAAGTTGAGATCCTTCATTTGGAGGCTTGTGTCCTTGACCTTAGTGATGTCACATCTCTTCATAATTTATCCATGATCATCTCTCTCTCTCTCTCTCTCTCTCACACACACACACACACACACACACACACACATTTCCTTTATCATGAGCATGAGGTTATCTTATATTCCTACTAAAGTGGGGGATAAATGTAATGTTACAAATTGTAATCACCTAAGACATGTGTATAATTTCATGATTATTTAGCACCCACCTTAGTATGTGTCTATAGTAGGACTTCATATGGAACTTAATGAACACCTAAATCCAAATATGGGTCCTCTTCCATTTCAATCTTGTTTAAAATCAAGGCAAGTCCTTATTTCTAAGTGTGATCCTCTATTTTCCTCCAATTGCATAATTTATTTCATCACCTAGGCCCTATGTTACCATTTGTGGCCTTTGTGTTCTATCCCATTCTCATAATCGCTTATACTATGTAATTTGGCATCCCCTAATTGTCTAGGACATGTGGTCCCAGTCACAACTTTAATTGGGTGGACCATAATTCCTAGGGTGTTATGTTCTTGGGAAAAAAATACCTGGGCATTTTTTCCTTGAAGATCATACCCAAATTGGAACTTGGGTCTCGTCTCAGTGATTTAGTGGGGTATTTGGATTTACAGTCGACAAGCTTGAGTTTTAATGCTTGAGATCTTGTGAGAGGTACATAAAAACCCTATCTCCCCTCATTTTGGATCCATAAAACATTATTATCAAGTGTAAGTATTCAATCATTCAATATCTATACTTCTCAAGCATTCAAGGTGTTCTTCTCCATTGATCAGGCTTATTTCCCTCATTAAAGGCATAACAACAGAGTGTTCTATCAAGGAAGGAGATACATGCACATCTAAATATTCTTTCTTCTTCTCATTCAAGCATTAGGGCTAATTAAAACATCCATCACATAAGGTTTTGTCTTTTTTGATTTCCTTTTGGTTTTTTTGTGTTAATTCAAAGCTATTGTATCAATATATTTGACCACCTTCAAATAAACATTTGCATTGCCAAGGTATGACATATTCTATTTTTTAGATCTAGACTCTTCTATATGACAACACACTTTCAATTATTTCATTTCATTTCAAGGTTATTTCTAAACAAGGGTTTGACTAAGGAAAACCACTTTATCCAACTTTTTTATTTATGTGTGCAAGTATAGGTGGTGCAACTATCGAGACTTGATCTGGAAAGTAAAAGAACTGTGGAATGGAATGCAAATGGATTCTGGAAAAACACCCGGGTGCATAATTTCCTAGGCTTCTTGTTTCTAGGAACAAAATTCCTAAGGTATTTTTAACATATCAAATCACCTTCAAATTCAGTTTATAAGTCAATGTAGTTCTTAGGTTCCTATTTCAGGTCATTATAGTTTCCTGTCTATTTTATGTCAGTTTGTCTTTTTTGAAACTATCAATATTTTCTTATTTAGCCCTCTATTTTGCATCATCATCATCATAATTCATTTATAAATTAGTGAAGGATCATTGACTCATTCAATGCTTAGATCTTACTTGAGCCAAGTGAGTAATCTCTCTTTCAATTTCACAACACGAAAATGGGACTAATCCACATTGCATTTGTTAACCTCTTTTTCTTATTGTAAACTTATGTATCATTGTGTGATAAGATAGGGTAAAGAAAAGCTAAAATCAAATCTCAAAATATCCCAGAATGACACAAGTATGTTGGAAATAATGGGAAGTGTGTACTGGGAGGGGAGGGGTGAATCAATACCTTTAAAACTTTTGTATCTTTTAACCTTTATCCTTTAAGTTATCAAATGTTTATCCAACAATATATTTTATACTATCTTGATGTAAGATATATCAATTCATAAACTTAACCAAATATGTGAACATTCATAGAAACATTCATGAAATTAATTGACATATAACACAAGATATGATATCACAGAAAACTCCTATTATGAAGTTAAAACTGCGGTGGGGATGGCACCCACAAATTCTTCACTATCTGCAGATTGGAAGGGGCCGATTAAGGCTTAAAATTTTATCACTTCTGATGATCTACTTGGTTAAGAGTATCTGTGGAGACATGTTAAAGTCTACTTGGTTAAGAGCTTTAGAAACACTATTGAGTCTGCACTTGGTTAAGAGATTTATAGTTGGATTGTTAAATCCACCTTCCTTTAAAGGAATTTTATACTTTGCTTCACTTGTTAGAATGAGAGAAAATTACAATTTGACCTGGTGTATGCAATCTCCTATTTCTGATTACAGATCCATTTAAGATTACATGAATAATTATATCACCTAATGTGATTGAATAATACCTCTGATGCTCGGTAGTCTTTGTTCTTGGTTCTTTCTAACCAAATTCACCTTTTGTTGTTCTGGTTCTTGAAACTTTCAATCTGATCCATAGATGTGCTCATATGCTTCATTCATCCTTTCATCCATTCTCACATCACATATTAATGAATGATTGCAGCATCTATTTATAAGATAGATTGACCTAATTAAGTTTCATGTAAAAAAATATTAACTCTAAGATCACAGGTTTACAACTTTACCTTGATCTCCTAGTCTATGTGTTTTAAATCAGTTAAACTGATTAAAGAACTTACATTCATGTTTCTTGTCCATAAAGAAATGGTTTTAAAAATAAATCAAGACTCTATAAATAGAATAAGATATTTTATTTGACTTGGAAGTCAGATCCACTTTTTGCGGGCTGCAACTGACTTTCGGTTACTGTTGGTTGGTTATGCTCTGAAGTCAGTTAGACCATTTCTCGGTGTTCCTGATTGAACTATGTCTTGGGTTCCCCTGTGACTGTTCTCTCAGTTTGCACTATGACCTGCTTGTCGGGTTACACTTTCAGGTTCCTCTTTATCCTTTCCATTTTGCATTTTTGGTTTACACACAAAATTGTGTCGTAGGTTTTCTTTGTACTTAGCAGTTTTCAGTGATGTCTTATATCTGCATTTTTGATTTTCTCTTTGTCCTGTCTTTCGGTGTATGCTTACCAAAAGTGTTCTTTGTATATTAATGGAAAAATAATGTCATCAATCTCCCACTTTGACATTAGTATCAAAAAATGATATGTGCAAAATACTAACAAAATGTTAAGTATGTACAACATATATAGTCCTTAGTCATTTTATGACTCCCCCTATGTATATTCCAGTATATCATTATTTTCCCCTTATGGATAAGTGTTTTCTTTGAAGTACTGTATAGTTTCCTATCTATCTATACATATCATGATTTTCCCCCTTTTTTTATATTAAGGGAAAAGGTGTATACCTTATATTTTATAAAAAATGTGAGAGTGTGAAGACTTCATGTCTTCCATCATCTTCTCCCATTGGTCCTTGAGGTTCTCTAGATCCATGTGCTCGAGTGTGATTCTTGAGTGCATATCGTAGATGCTGTCTGCTACAGAAATCTCAGGGGTTGCTATTAGTTGTCTTGCTGAACTAATATGCTATTGAAGCAGTGTTAGATTTGGTAGAAGTTGAGCATGGAGCTCAATGACCTCTTCCTTGTATTGAGTTTCTACTTCGCACAATTCTTTCCTTAACCTTTTTATCTCAATAATATTTTCATAATGCCATTTTATTGCATTGTCCTCAGTGATTAATCCTTTAGCACTAGTAGCTAGATTAGAGTCTAACTTTGCTATCTTATCACTATGATCTTTAGTGAATTTATCAATTGTGCTCAATTGTTGGATCAAGGAAATAGCTTCAACAATTATGGGATCTAATTTGCTTATGAATTCTGAAAGCTTTACCTTGTTTACTGCCACTTCTTGGCTGATTTTCTCAACAAGCTTGTGCTAATATTTCTTCTCTTCTCTCTCTTCAATTGCATTTTCTACATCAATGTTATGCATTATAATGACTTCAGTGAGAGTAGCTAGTTGCTCAAGAATTAGTTTAGTCTGATCAACATCAACATTGGGAACAATCTGATGCAAGATGTCCCTAGTTATTTCAAGTACCATGGAGTCTCGGTGCTACTTTCTCAGCTTCTCCTGTAATGCCTTCCTTTGGCATATTTCACCGTATTCCTTCAATGCTTCATAGTCAAGTGTAGTTGGGTCACATTTGGGGATCTTAATGATTTCATCTAGAGTGACTTCCAACTTACTCTTTTTAGTTTTCTTCTTTTTCTTCTGAGTTTCACTTGAGTGTAGAACCATAGCCATCTTTTTGGATTTGTCTATTGTGCTAGATGAAGTGACTTGTGGTGTTGCCTCTTTTTGCTGTTGTGCTTCAGTTTTAGCTTGTCAATTTTTAGTAGACGTCTCCACATCAACCTTTACATTGTCTGTTGCATCTTTTTTGGCTTCCTCAAGGGTGCCATCTTTAGGTTTTCCTCCTTCATCGGTATCCTTATGTACTTATCTTCCTTGTTCTTTGCATCCTTCTTAGTGGTGTCTCTATCTATTTTTTGTAAATATCCTTATGTAACCTTTTCAATTTTGGTTACAATATGAGTATCTCTGATGACATTCTATTCATCGGTGTTGTCTTTCTTTCCTTCTTCCACTGCATCTTTGAGAATGCTTGAATCTTTGTCAGGTGAATTGTCTATTTCTTGAAGTATATTGATGGCTTGCATCAATATTGGCATGTTGCTTGATATGTTCACTTGTAAAGTGTCAAATGTTGTGTCCTGTTCATTGGTCTTGTCCTTTGTAACAGTGACATCTTCATCCTTTTGTATTTCTTCTATTGGGTCATCAGTTCCGTGTTGTCCATTGTGGTGTCTGGCCATATTTCATCTGCAACTTCTATATTCTTTTTTCTGGTTGTGTCCATTTCTTCTTTATCTAACTCAACTGATGTGTCATCTTATGCATCTTTGATTATTATTTGTTCTTGAGTTGCCCAATTATCATCTTCTTCTTGTTGTTGTCCTTTTTCGGGGCTTGCTTCCTCAATAGGTCTATTGAGTATTTTAATCCAAGTTTTGTGACTGTGTTTTTCAAGCTCCATAAGCCTCCCTTTAAGAAATTTGTAGGCTCTCAGCTTGAGTGAGAACTCCTTTTTATGTTTCTCCATCATCTCATCAATTTCTTCCCTCTTGGATTCAGAAGGCACAAGAGAAACAAGTACTCTTTCCCTTATCTCCTTCTCATTCTTTAATGCAAATGACTAGCTAGAATATAATCTATCCATGAGTTCCTTTGGTACCATTTGACCTTCAAATTGTAGTGGTACGTACTTGAATTTGTACATCTTTGCAATGATGGCATCTTCAACTTTGTTTCAATCTTCTAGATCCAGTTTTAGCTATCTTCTTATCTTAGAATCTGTAATAGATCCTGAATTTGCAATAGATTTGCATACCTCATTAATGCTTTTTGGAGCCTTAATCTTTTTAGCTTGTACACCTTCATCTTTTTCAGTGTCCTCAATATCTTTTCAGGTTCTTATGAACTTCCTTCTCTTTGTGGGCCCTCTTTTCTGTGTAGCCAGTTTCCTCTTGTAGGTTCTATCTTTTCCTTTCTTCAAGGGTGAAGGAATTAAGTATTTAGCTATTTGGCTTCTTTTTATTGAAGCAACTGTGGTTCTTGGCTTATTTGCAGGTGTTGGAAATGTCTGAATCTATAGACTCAGATTCACTTTCCTGCTCAGCCTCACTGGCAGGTGACTGTCCTTCAGTTTCTTCCTTTTTCTCAGTTTCCTCTTTAGTAACCAACAATCTTTTCTTTAATTTCTTAACCATTTTATCTTTCTTTCTGTCAATTTTCTTCACAACCAATCTAGTTTTGATTCTTGATTTGGCCTCTTCATAAGTTCTAAACTTTGGTTGTTTCTTATCTAATGGTTCATTTATCAATGCATCAATTGCATTGGATGCTTGATCAATATTTACCTCATATTCCAAAGGTTGTAACCATGCTGTCCTTGGTACAATAGGTTTTATGTATGTGTGGTCGGTGTCAACCATAAAACATACATCATTTTTAAATTTCTCAATAAGTTGTTTAGGGATCCTAACCCTTTTCTGCATTCGGTCCTTGAATCCTGTAAAGTACTCATCCATGACTATTTCAAAGTTGTCTCCCAGTGATGTTATGTATTCACTGATCTGCATGGTGACTGGTTTTATGGTATCCCATTTTACATCTCCTACTGATGGAAATGATTCTTGAAAGTAAAAGAAAATGCACATGATAAGTGATCCAAACTTACATGTATTTGTATTAGCATTTCTTATTGTCCTCAAGTTTTCTTCTAGCTAGTTCAGTAGAAGTTCTGATAGATCCAATTGAGTACCTTTCTTTACAATCTTGTATGTTGTATCTACTGCATCAGATGCTATGTTGTTCATCCTGCTTGCTTGGAAGAATTTATAACCTAGAGCACATGCTTCAAATTTAAGTTCATCATCGGTTGTAGTGGATACCTTCAATCCTCTACCATCACACTTGTCTCATGTGTTCTTCTCAATCTCAGCCTTGGGTGGGTGTTTTAATGCTTTTACCTTCTTAGTTATAGGGTAACCGGTGACTGCATGGATAACATCTCAGGTTATCATCTTAGGTTCATCCATCCATAGCTTGTGATTGTGCATTCATCTTAGTACTAACTGAATCCACTCAGTTTTGAATGCCTTCAAGAATAATAGGGCATTAGTGAGCCCTTTCACCTGTATGTGTTTGTGTTCATCTTGTATGGATCCATCTTCATTACACAACTTCTTATAAGCTTTTTCCACCTCTAAATCACCAATTTCTGCAATCTTGCAGTGGATGTAAGCTCACACTTCTTCTACAAGAAAAACCCTAGCTGGTATTCTAGAGAATGCTCCAGCATTGTCAGGTTGTGATGCAACCTCAGGGAAAATTTGGTAGTGAGGTTCCTCATAGGTAGAGTTCTTGATGAGTCAAACCTGATCCTTCTTGATGTTCTTCTGTTTGGTGGTTCTTGAAGTTGTGGTCATTATTTCAGAGAATTTAGGGCTTTCTAAGAAATGCGTAAAATAGAGTTCTCGGTTGTCGTAGAACTTACTATTTACACCTGTAGTGGTCACTGATCTGTTGGAGTCTTTTGGGTTAAGTTGAAGTCGCTCTGTGATGCTTTTGTTTGCACAAATTTTTCTCTTGTCGCTCTGCTCTGGTCGTGGTGAATAATGAAACCCTTCTATCGCCCTTTTATAGACATTTTCTCTAAAAGTGAGTCATTAATTCTCAACAACTCCTCGGTGTGTAAAGGCAGAGTTTGTCGGTTAAAACATTAAATTCTCTTCGGTGACAACTTGACATTTTGGGGTGGTCATTTTAACTCTTTTCTTTACCGACGGGTTTTAGTGTTGTGCACAAACAACTTATTCAACTTTCTTGATTACTGATGAGTCTCAGTTTACACTAGCAACTTTGCTTTCTTATGTTAACCGACGCTTCTTGGTAAGTGTAGGCAGTTTTAGCTTTGAGTGTATACCGATGGATTTCGGTATGTATTACCTGATACAATATTTATCACAGATTTTAACAAGTACTATCATGATGTATCTTTACTTATGCTAATTTTGCATTTCATAAACATATTATGGAATTGATGTAAAATAATACATAGTGTAATGCAGTTCCATACTTGTTCTTCTTAGGTGGGGGTGGTGATGTCACCAGATCCATTGGATGGGGTGTCACCATTTGCATTGCTCGGTCTATCTTCATCATTGTTTGAAGCTTTTTTCCACATTTTGTCTCTCTTTCTCTGGATGTATTCAATGGTGTTTTCCATTGGGATATGTGCTGGTCTCTGTCATTTGGTCTTTGCAGTCTTTCTTGAGATGACCAACTTTATGATAGTGTAAGCATGCCATTCCGGGGTTAGTCCAACCTCTAGAATTTCTTGTTCACTCTCTCATACAGTTTGCAGCAATGTGACCAAATCTTCCACATGTTGTACAATTTGTCCATGTGTTGTAATCCCAAACATATTGGTTATCGACTCTTTTTGGTTGATAGGGAGTTTCTTGACCTTTAGGCTTCCATGCTTGCTTTTTTTTTCCAACATTCAACAATTGTGTGCCCATTCATTTTGCATGCAGGACAGTATTTGTCCATGTAGGTTTCCTTCTTTGGTTGTTTCATCTCACACTTACACTCATATGCTTTATGTCCTTTCTTATTACATTTATAACAAAATCCTATGTATGAAGATTGTAATGACCCTGCTCAAATCTGATTGAAAACTTTTGATTTTTGGCCTTGGAAATTTTGTCAAACACTTCACATACAAGGGTCATATGACTGATATAACATTTCAGTTTACTTTAATGACTCTTTTC